>JBBPQW010000270.1:0-27215 GCA_038092695.1 Boletus rubropictus
CAAAAGAGGGCTATATTAGAGTGGGCGACTGCGCTTGGTGCTCCAGATGTCCCCACCCTTTTCGCTATGAAGTCAACACAAGACCATATTTCGGAGCTGCTTCAAAGTCCAACTGAGAAGATAACGTTCCCTTCTGGAAACACATTTTACCTGAACTCCATCTGCAAAGCTATTGCTCTCGTATGTGGACCAAGTTCCAGCTTTCAAAAAAGGTTCAATTACAATGCACAGGATTTTGCCAACCCATTAACTCAATTGACCATGCAAGATTATCCTGAGGATGGACAGGGACGGATGTCCCAGGTGCAGCATGGCAGTAAGATGCTGACAGGACTTCCAGACAATTTAGCTTCACCTTCTGTTCGGGTCAATGGCAAAGTATTCTTTGTTGACAAGCTGCTGCAACAGAGCACCAACAAGTACTTTATTCCGACGAAGTTTTTTCAGGCACAGGTTGGTCCAACGATGGAGATGGTAGTTCTCTCCTTGGGCCATAAGGTTTTTCACACCAACGTAAGTACATTATGTATCTTCTCTGGGTTCCATCTGAGCTTGTGCAGAAAGGGTTTGCAGTGGACCCAGAGCTAGTCATAGTCCTAGTCTCAACCTTTTCTCACACGTTTGAAGAGCTTTCAAGCCGTTTCGATATGTCCAAGGTTGGTTTTACAGGTTTGCTTTCACTATCTATTTACTGGAGCAGAGGCTGATTGTAATGGAATACCAGAGTCATCTGCTGCTTTCACAAAGTGCATGCCTAATCCACTCCATGTAAAGTCAGGGGGGCGGTTGGTTCTCACCATGCCCCTCATTGTATTCATGGATGATGTATCAGGGAATGTTTCAAAGCAATGGAACAAACATCATGTCATTTACATGTCCAATGCTGCCATGCCACGTGAAATGCTTGAAAAAGAGTTCTGTGTGCACTTTGTTTCCTCATCGCCACACGCAGCCCCCCTTGAGTTAATGTGGGGATTTCGAGATTCTCTACAGTATGGTATTTTCCCCGCTGTGACTACTTACTGATTTTACTAACATGTAATGCTCAAAGGAAAGCTGCTGAGGATGGCGTTATCGCATGGGACTCGAAATATCAAGAAGAAGTCATGTTGATACCCTATGATCTTTTTAATGCGGGCGACAATCCGATGCAAGCTGAAGAATGCAGTCATGGGGGACTGAAGTGCAACTACTTCTGTCATACACGCAAAGTTGGTGGAACAATGGTGAACAAAAAGACAGATGAAAGCTATACTTCAATCTTCAAGGTTGATATCAGCTATTTTTTTGCATTGGGCTACTACTAACACTCATGTTCTCAGTGTGGCGAGCTACGGACCGCATACGAGACATTGGCGAACGTAAAGGAACAAATAAACCTGGCTAAATTGTCAGGCGGAACTGAAAAAGTCAGGAATAGTATCAGTGAGACTGGCACACACGATTCAGCAAGCGCTGTTGTGATCGAGCGTCTCCTGGAGCTCAGGAAGCGGCTATGAAAACGAATGGCTGGCAAGCCCAGCTTATCTGAAGAGAACGTCCGTGCAGCTCTGGAGAACGACCTGGAAGAGCTTTTGAAGGGCAATTCTATTGACGACTATATCAACCCACTTCTCGGGATACCAGGGCTCGACATTCACAAGGATACTCCGACCGAGATTCTTCACACAATCCTCCTTGGGGTTGTCAAGTATTACTGGGGTCAAACTGTATTCATCCTTGACAGAGCACACGCGCTTGGAACCCTCCAAGTCCACCTTGATTCTTTTGCAAAGGATGGATTAGGAGACGTGACACTCAGTGCTGATTACATTGTCCGATACAAATGGAGTCTCATTGGGCGACACTTCAAGAGCCTTGTGCAGGCAATGCCTTATCTTATATATGATCTTGTACCACGCACGGTCCTGGATGGGTGGACTATCATTGGACGGCTGATCATACTTCTATGGTACACAGAGATTGAGGATATTGAGATGTATTTGGTCCGTACAAAGAATGTCATGCTAACATGAGTGCCACTGACTTAATCTTATTACAGGCAGACCTATCACACACTATTGAGGACTTTCTAACGATCTCAGCACAGTGCGCTCCTAGCATCCTGATCTCAAAGGCGAAATTCCATTTCCTCCTTCATTTGCCAATGTTCATTCAGCGGTTTGGCCCCCCAATCCTTTTCTCCACCGAGCGCTTTGAGTCCTTCAACCATGTATTCCGGTTGTCAGCAGTCTTCAGCAATCGCCAGGCTCCAAGCTGTGATACATGTCAGACGTTTGCTCGACAAGATGACATGAAACATACCACCACTGGAGGTTTCTGGCGTGATCCAAATGCCCAACGTTGGGTCCAAGCAGGGGAATATGTCCGGACATACATGGATGACCACCCAATACAGCAGAAACTCATGGGAATCCCTCGCATTTCCCCCAAACACCCAGGCGCAACCCATTTACCAACCCAGGATGTGAACGGGAAGAAGGAGGTTATTCCTCCGGTAGAATGGCATACAACTCAGGTGGCGAAGCTTTCCCATTCAGAAAGCCCATATCAAATCCAGGCAACTGAGCTGTTCTACCACATCAACTCTATTGTAACTGTGGATGGCGACAAAGTCCGTCCAGCTGGTTTTGTTATTTTGCGACATCCAACCATATCTGAACTGTGGATTGGAAAAGTGGTTGAGATCCTTAGTCATCGTGACTCGCCGTACAATGTGTCTCATGTTGTCATAAGTTGGCTTGAGATCCTTCCCGACCTACACTCTCACCTTCGAGTTCCGTGTCTCAGAGAAGTGGTTTCTGAGCAAAGAGTTGTCATTACACCAAATGTAGGTTGATTCAGCCTTCAATCCACTTCGGTTGGCTAATGAAACCAAAGGATTTGTATTGTGCAGTGAATGTCCAGCATGACTGTGAAAGTTCTGGCTGTGATGCCGTCCATGATGTGCATCAATACCAAGAGCGTTTGGCTACAACACGAACAAAGAAGGTTGTCGAACATTCGCCAACAAATGCTTATCTTCTCAATATGCACGCACTTCACAACTATCGGCGAATTCAAGCAGTACTTCCATTAGACATTCGCAAACAACTCAAGGTAGCCATTGTCGCAGACCATGACAACTTGCGTTTGCATGCTGCAAAGTTGATATGTGCTCCAAAATCAACTGGAGAACATATTTCAGCTGATTCTACTTTAAATACTTCTGAGAAACCAGCACCGGCATTCGATAAAGTCGCAAAGTTGAGAACTAGGAAAGTATCCAAGGTAATGAAAACGAAGGGGAAGGGCACAGCAAAACCTTCTGGAGCTGCTCCAGAAGCTGCCACAGCATTGACCTCCAATCATGGCGCCTCAAGCACTCTACCTACTTCACCAGTGCCCACATCAACCTCCAATTGTGTTACGTCGAGCACTCTGCCTGTTCCAACCTCCTCAGTTCCAACTATCTCAAGCGTCTTCATTCCAGTCTCTTCTATTCCAACTTCCAATCACAGTATCTCAAGTGCTCTTCCCCCTCAATATTCTATAGCATATCCAACTCCAGCCCATTATTATGGTCAGGTCACCCAAAGTGTTCCACCTCCACTTCCCACCCATTCCATGCTTCCACCTTCTATACAATATTATTCAACTCCCTCGCATGCACCAGCACCCGGTTACTATATGATGCTACATCCCTACACTCCCATCTCTCCATAGGTGCTTCCCACACAGGAAGGTTATTATTGGGTCGGACCCACTGACCCACGCCGACCATTCTACGCACCTGCAACTTCAGGCTTCCCTGGTGCTGTGGAACCTGAGAGCAACAGATCCTGTTATGGGCCATAGTATTTTGTGCATTTCCGATATAGCTACTTGTAGAACTACTAGACATGTTTCTGCATAACATATCATTTTCTTCAGTTGATGCAGCAACAAATTGTGCGGGGAAGCAACTCGAGAATGGAACACCCGATCTTGTCAAGTGAGCGGCGACTTTGAACTTACGTATCAAGCATACTTATGTTATTCCAAAATCAACATGCATGGTGACCTTTGATGCAGACTTGTCCTCTTCTCCATTAACTCTCTTGCTTACCCAGCTCTGTCCATAATGGAGGGCAGCAACATCCTCTCCCGCTTTCAGCTGGATATGGGGTTCTCTAGTGAAACTGGCAGCTTCACCACTGATTCTGGGCAGAGCCTGGCAGACTTCAATGAGATGAGCACACAACACTTCCCGCATCGAGTAGCAAGCAGCAACTGCGACCTTGATGATGATACTGAGAACCCGTTCACACCAGCTCAACGTTATCCACACACACTGTCAGACGAAGACATGGTTCCTAAGCGTGAGCTGAAGTGACGCAGAGAGTTCATGGAAAAGACATGCACGGAGATGGGTCTTTCTCCCCAGGCGCTGGATGGTTTCTCACAGGTTTGTTTCTCCATGTCGTTAGGCTGCATGCTGACATGGAGCAGATGAAACAAGTCGATATGATGATCCGAGTGCAAGCTGCAATCATGTCTCTCAAACAGGAGAGTCAGAAGGATGAGGCACGAAAATATATTGCATCCGAGGAGTTCAAAGACATCCTGAAGGATCGTCTTCGGTGTTGCTTACTATCACCAAACCTGTCTGGCTATGTTATTGGTACGGCCTCCAATATCTTGGTGAGTCTGTCTTACTACGAACGGAAGTGTCCTTAAACTGTTCACCAATAACACTAGGTGTATGCAAAGAAAAATATAGTGGCATTCAAGATACCAGAGAGAGCCAGTGAAGATCCTGAGATACTGGAAAGTATTTCAACGATGGTAAAAGAATATTTGACTTCGCAGCGTTCCAACCTCAAACAGAAGGTATGTTATCAACGTGCAAGCCATATACTACTGATCAGTAAACCCCACACGAAGCTCGCGAACAGCATAAAGGTGCAGAGTCACATCTTAGCTCTCGCTAGGACAATGGCACCAGGTGGTTATTTCGAGATCACACTCAATTATTGGGCACGCTATGCTTTTCTGGTGCGTATTAGACACAAATTACTTTCATAATTCTCACAAACAATTCTTTCTGCCCCTTCCTCCCCATCTCTCTCCCATCTGAGAAGTGTTCTTCAATGGTCACATTCAATCGTTTGGTGGAAGAAGGCGCCATTGCTGTAGTGACTCGCAAGCAATCCTTACATAATGCCAATACCAATGCTACGAATAGAGAAGGAATAGGAGAAGCAGCAGTGGCCGGTGGGACCACAACAGCTGATGAAACCTCCACTCAGGTGAGTACAAATGAAAAGATATGGTCATCTAACAAGTTCTGGAAGTTCATAGATCTCCCTCTTAGTCAATCTCGAGCGGCAGTGGCCATGAAAGACAATACGATCCAGGGGCAGCAGAAGATTGTGGAAGTGTGAGTGGTGGCTTGATACATCCCCTCAATCACTCCAGCTCACCAATGACACTAATAGAATGTTCACAAAGTGCCTCCAGGCAGACATGAAGTCTTTCCCCCCTGGTGCTTCTCAATCTAATAGCCCTCCTGCTGAGAAGGTTACTCTACCATGGTTGCGAGACATCAACGAGAAGCTCATGTGGTCTAATCCCTGCACTGCCTAATACCCTTCTATTATACTTCCGTCGTAATCGCCGACACATGAGCACTGTATCTAGCTACAATGCAATAATTGGTTTTGCTTTTTTAATATGTGATTGCAAATGGTTGTACCTCACTGCAACATTGCTTGAGTGTCAGGTTGATATAGTTGGTGTATCAGGCTTGTTGTCAGTATGGGGTAAATCCTGGCAGCACAGATCTGTTGGCTGTTTGGTTTTTTCAGCATCACCGCTAATCCTTGTGGTACATGGGCTCCGTATAGCTGATACATTTGGGCTGACCTCAGGCTGACCTCAGACAAAATAGCAATGCAGCCATTAACATGAGGAAAATTATATATAGGCCCAAACCATGTGGAAACATTATGAAAAGCCTTACTACAACCTGAAAGCGATGACAATAACCAGATATTTAGAATTAATATTGGGTCAGCACCACCAATGGCCAGCGGTTGTGGCACAGGCAAATGCTTAAAATAAATTCAAAATTGAACATAATGCTGGGATACCACTTATCGACAATAGTATATATGCCGAAAAACCGCTGACAAACCCCACCCGGACCCACCAGGGACCTAATCCTCGCTAAGCCTCAGTGGAACCTTTACAACAACTGGCGGTGTACATTGAGCTGCGGCCTAGGCCGGGCCAAAGCCGGCATACACGGCTTAGACGGCTTCAGGCTCGGCCCCAAAAATCCTAGGCCTAGAGCCTTGCCAGGCCGGGCCGGGCCTGAAGAACACTATATGTACATGGTGAATCAGTATATGCAAATGAACGAAGGGCTATCTCCTGTGCAAGGAGATTGCCTGGGTATGTGGTGGTAGATCGTCAGTACATGACAATGATATCACACTCTCCTGGTCGATCAGAGTACAACCACTTTTCACTGGGCATGACAGGTATACCTGAGGGCACTTTTTCGAGGTTCCCGGTCTTTCAGACCCCCTTTGCATATTAGGATAAGATCATCTTAGGCGGACGTATTATAACTCACCTGTCCCACTTCCTACCGCGGCAATCATCCTCGATGCGTCCTCGAGGCATACCATATTCGCCGTGGCGGTGTGACCCTTTTCTATAAAAAATGCGAGTCAATGGTGGTTCCCTCTCATCTCTGTTCGTCACTCCCCGCAGAAATGTCATGCTGCGACCCCTACTACGCCACCAATTATCGGCAGGAACCTTGCTACGATCCAGTCGTACACGTCAGTCGACACCTCACCTATTCCTGTACTTTCCATCGATCGCTCCGATAGACGTATCCTCAACCAGACTACATCTCGTATTCCCCTCCTGATCCAGGTGCGATCTCTTTTGACGCTGTCTGAATGGGTTCTTAATGCCACGGACATCCAGCTTACGATGATACAACGATCCACGATCCATACTATCCGGAAAGCCGCAGATCCGCCAGCGGCCATCCAGCTTACGATGATACTATGATCCACGATCCATACTACCCGGAAAGCCGCAGATCCGCCAGCGGCCATCCACCTCCGGTCCAACCTACACCACTAGTGGGGCCTCCCGTCGTCAAGTTTAAGCGCAAGGGCGCATCCCGCACAGGCGTTACGGTTGGAGAGGTAGGGGTAAACGTCCGATTGTCTGGCTCGAATATGTATACATTCCGAGACCTCGGTGTAGATGGTCGAGGCAACATCTACGTAAATCTCAGGGTAGGTCTCTGCACGTGTAATGGCCCCGAGTCTCAACTATTCCCGTAGTGGTCCGGGCATAACCCACTCAAATACGAAATCCCAGTGGATCAACAGAGCGGATACGTCGATATCCAGTCCCTTGCTAGGCGGGTAGCCCGTGCTGTTTCCCATTACCTTCAGGTTGCGTTCATCGTCAGATCTGAGTTCATTTCTAACCCCGTTTCTATCCACAGGTTAAAGCGATACCGATCCGTTGGGATCGATGTGAGATGCAATATCTGGAAGAAATGTCACCCGGAATGTGGCATCTAAAGATGCGCTCGCAATAGAGGTCCTCTGGTTTCGTCCCTAGATGCTTGTGTCTGGTTACCTGTTATTTTATCCGTTTCCCTAGTTCCGCTGGACTATTTGATATGTCTAGGGCTACATTTTTCAACGCATGGCATAATGTTCCGCGATATTCAATGTTGTTGACGGATACACAAGTCGTTTTGGCGTTCCATGGATGTCTGTCATGCCCTACATCGTCAGTCACATGACGTACCGAGTTGGAAACGTTTCTAATGATCGTAAGGCGTATCGAGGACAAGGACGACGCTGTGTCAGGGACTAAGAGGTGCGATGACCACAATGTGTCCCTATGTTCGACGTGTAGGCACGCCATGTCTCGCCTTTTGCTACCGGTTGACAAGCCTTACCATGGCAAACGCTGAACTCGACAATCAAACCTCTAGGTCAAAATTGTATACCACGAAACGCAAGTATTAAAACACATGTTTACCTTTTGATTTCAACAGATTCTTGGAACGAGGTCGCTTCAATGACAATGTAACCACTGTTTGTGTACAAAGCGTGTCTCGACAAGAAGGGCAAACCTACCAAGATAGAACCCCGGTTCACTTGGGGCTTGACTTCGTATGTCTGAAATCACCACCGTTACTTACATGCTTCAGCCCTCCTTGTGAGGATCACATTGCCAATAAGACCCAGGAATTCGCCCATTCGTTCAGGGTCCATCAATGACAAGCATGGGGTTTTGTAAATCAGCGTGGTGCCTCGGGAGCCATATGCCTTTAGTAAATCGAACTTGTCCTTTGATTCACGCCCGGTCGTCCAGGGTCTCACCAATCTATTTCCGATGGATGGGCACGGAGCACGCAGAGTAAATTGCCCCCACCGAGACAAGTCAATCCATACCAACCCTCTTATCCAAGCAGAGGCTGCTCATAACCATTCGCACACTGCTCCTCTCGTTTGCAGCAACATCTCGCCAGACTCCTGACTCCACTAGTGATCTGTGTCAACACCCAGTTCCTTGCGCGCCAAATGACATGTTCTTTGGCGTCGACACGGTCAGATCGGACACGGTGCTCGCTATCGACAACGATGGAGAGCGTGATGACGGTCGTGATGATCGAAGCGAGCACTGTCGACGCCGAGATCATAAACATGATGATCATCTGTAATTTCGCCGCTTGTTCGACGGAGGAACCCCCGAGAATGGCACCGGTCATCATGCCAGGTATAGAGATGATACCGATGACGCTGCAGACCCACATAAGTCAGGGTTGAGTACATGGAGGACGAACGCGACAAACCTCATTTGACTGATGGTAGGGGTGAGAGCCAGACGGAGGGCCTCTCGGGCAACCGGCAGACATGCTTCAAAGCGAGAAGCGCCGAACGCTAGGTAGGTTTCGACTTTGTCTTGGTTGTCGCTAGGAAGTTTGATTGTCAGACGCTACACAGGGAGAGACAAAAGGGAAATACATGATGTACATACTATATCTCTTTGAGTACGTAGGCGACCGCCACCATTACACCGGAGACGGTGTTCCCACATAGCATTCCCACCATGGGAACTATGCCAAGGCAATGTCAACCCATATCGCATAATGCGTGAGACGATGGGCGTACTGTACTGTTCTGGCGTCCAGAATGGCTCCACAGCCATTGCATACCGAGCACCGATGATTGAGACCGGTATCGTCGAGCCCAACATCGACATCAGGACCGACGAAAACTAGGTCCACATGTCAGCGCCATCACGAGTAACATGGGTGAGGGTGTGGAACACCATATTGCCGTAGCGTTTTTTCGACTTGTTTACGACTATGGGTATATATTAACCAACCACAACGGAGTACACCCATGCGATAGACGCACCGATCTCAAACGTGCCCATAAGGTTCAAGACGACTGTCGTTCGGCACATGAGTGCATGCACAAAGTCGAGCAATACAGAGAACGTACAAGCGATGGCTCCGACAGCCCATGGGTTATTGGTTTCAAACACCCTTTGTAGCACCAAACCCATGAAGGCGAGCTGCACGATGCAGCGGCATGCCGCGTTGATGAGCGAGCTCCCGACGCCGAGGTTGAGGGTGGTGGATAGGAGAGCATTGAAGAGGATAAAACAGAGACCGAGGCCGACGTTGGCCCAGGTCAGGTTGGTTGGGTCCCTGGGCGGTGTGGTATCCATGGAAGAAGGAAGAAGAGCCAGGCTGACATTAGGTTGGCGAAAGTTTTAAGCTCAAGTTCGGCGTGTATTTTTGATCCCTGTTGCCAGCCTCGTGACCCGATCAAACACTATTCAATCTCGACTAACAAAATCAAGCAAACCCTCGGGCGTGGCCTTCTTCCATCTGGTCGCGCTAACCCGGAAGACTTCTGGGAACCAGTCTGCAAGATTTCCCTCCCGCTCTCGTCCCAGAACCATCTCTGCGAGCGCCTTGCCACTCATCCACGCATGCACCATCCCTTCTCCAGAATACCCAGCCGCAATCCATTCTCCGGGAGCCGCAGAAGTGAACGCCTTGTCTCCACTTTTTTGCGACGCCAAACTCTGACTTGATGGAGCCGAACGCCCAGATATCGAGGGCGACAAGCGACCGACCCATGGAAGCCCGTCCACAGAGACGCCAAGTATACCACTCCAGGTCGCCTTCACCCGTCCCTTGAACCACTCATCGTTCGTGTCTCCCTTGGGCGGCTGTCCCTCACGTCCCCAGTTGTCCTCACCAAAGTACCTCGGCAGAATACCTCCTAGATGAGCGCCAACGCACTTACTGAATGTGCTGTCGTCCGCGTTTGCAACTGCCTCGTATCCTTTGCGGCCCTCTTGTGCGAATCCTCCTCCGAGCATGAATTCGTGTTCGCCGCTTGGTAACTGCGTGAGGTAGTCATAGCCAACGGGTGCTGCATAAAAGACGAACGACCTTTGCAGCATCTCTGCAGGCACGGACTGTCCTGGGCGTTGTGCGGTCATATTCCCACGGAACGGAATGATCCTGCCTCGTATGGGCTCCAACAGTTGTGACGACCAACCGTTCGTCGCATGGATCACATGAGGCGTCCTCACGAGCCCTTTCGGTGTCACGACGTTATACAGCAAGTCCGACGTTGAAGGTCCGGTAATTGAGGTACACGGTGTGTTGGTACACAGAAAGAAGCTATCGTTATTGATCAATCAAGCGCCGCAGCGCCAAGTTTTGGACCACCTACTTGTCAGGGTACCGTGTCAGCAGTCTTGAGAGGATACCCGTCACAAATTTGTATGGATGTATGGCACCAGCACCGGAAGCGATGCACCCGACCACGTCTGGCGCCAAGTCGTACCTCTACACGTCGTTTCAACAAACGTTCGTGTCTAGAAAAGTCGGATCACACCTGTATCGCTTCCGCAGACTCGTACACTCGATGGTGGGACGCCTCGAAAGGCAAGGCTTGCTGATAACCTTGTACTTTTTTCCTTGCTTTTGCGAACAGCTCTCCATCGTGATATGCATCGACGGTCTCGACCTGACGCCATTGCGATGCTTCTAGCACTCCTTCCTCCTCTGCGGCACGCCTCAATTCATGGAGGTGAGCGAGACGAAATTTGATTATTTTTTGCGCCGTGGCATCGCCATGAACTGCACGCAGGGTTGCATAGTCGTGGTAGAGGGGTGGGGAAATATGACCACCGTTCCTATACATAATAATAGTGCTTACCACAGGCAGACGTATGGCACGCGTTGAACGCACCTCCCCGTTGCACCTGAACAAGCTTCTCTCGCCTCGAGCATGAGCAGTACAGGGAGCTTTCCCTCGGCATGTGCATGATCTAACAAGGACTTTGCTACAGAAGTACCGGTGATGCCCGACCCGACAATGACAACGTCCACATGGGGTGGCAGATGGGAACAGTGACACGCAATAGGAGAGGGAGGAGACATCCAGAACGACCGGGTGGGGTTATCGACTGGCAAACCCGGTTCTGCCTGGATGCGTTCCTGCAAGGCCTGCAGCGTGCGTACGTTGTCGAGTAGCTCGACGAGCGCAAGGCGGACGAGCGAAAGGGCATTTCCCATGATGTCGTCGAAGAGCTGGATGTATTAGGAGCATTGACGCCTTCACGCTGGGAGTATGAACACCTAATACTCCCGATAACCGAGCCTAATAAGGCTTGGTACAGGATTACTTCCCCAAGCTCAGGCTCAACACTGGCAACGAAACTGGCCCCCAAATCACCTACACCAGCTAACGTCTGTACCAAGCCTTATTAGGCTTGGTTATCGGGGGTATTAGGTGGAGTGCACGAGCTAACCACGCTGCCCCATCGATGGACACGCCAAACGTTCGAGGGTGTAGGGCTCTCTCGCCTCCCTCTTACCGCCATGTCGTACCGTCAAAGTCAACGTAGACCCCTTCCGAGAAACGACTACCCCGACGACGACGATGCGTACTACACGCCCTACCCCCCACCGCAGCAGTCCAGGCGCCATCCACCACAAGATTCGGGTGGCCACCTCCACTTTTACCCCCGACATCGAGACGATCGGGATGGCTGGGCACCGTCCGGTCCTGATCCTGACATGATACCCCAGCCTCCGCGACGTCAGTCCTCCACGACGACGACGACGAACAGCACGCCAGACCATGGGGCACGCCTGCGCGTCCGTCGTGGGCGCAGCAGCTCTACAAGCAGAGTCGCTCAAAGCAAATCCTCCTCGCCCAGACGTCACGCCGTCCCACTTCCAAGGGCCCCGTCCATCCCGCAATTGAGTCTCGGTGAACGAGAGACCCTGGTACGTCAACGTCTTCAGACCACCTTTGAAACCTATGTCTTCAACTCCCTTCCAACCCATCTTCTCCGCGTGACGGACATGACATTGGTCACGCGCATTGAGGTATGGGAGACGTTCAAGCCGCGGGTCGAGCTCCTCTCGGATTCCCATCTTACAAAACTATTGCTCGAACAAGACGAGGAGGCCAGAAAGTTGGGCGTTTCGGTGATAGATCCACAAGTCCTCACACCCTTTGTAAGTCCGTTGCCTAACTCCTCCGGAGGGTCCTGACACTGGTCACAAAGACCGAGTACATTCGGACGATGATCAGTTTCGCCATCTTTTCCCATCGATGGGGCAATGGTGAACCCTTGTTTCACGAACTACCTAACAAGAGGCTCCACGCCAACAGAAGGTCACCTCCCAGCGGACCAGGATATCAGAAACTCCTCAAGTTCTGTGAGAAAGCCAGAATGGATTACGGCTGCGAGTACGTCTGGACAGACACGTGTTGCATTAACAAGGACTGTAACACGGAACTTGAAGAGGCCATCTTATCGATGGGAGTCTGGTATTCGGAGGCGGCTATATGCATCGTTCACCTGGAAAATTCTTTTACGTTGGAGGACTTCATGTCAGAGCCATGGTTCACGAGAGGTTGGACTTTACAGGAACTTCTCCTCCCGCGTAGGATTCGGTTTTATGACAAAGACTGGTCCCCGATCTGTCCCACGAGTGTGGAAGGACGGAGAGAAGAACGTGCTGCAAGGGGCAGCAATGATGACCAGCGCATCAACGACAAGGACAACGAATCGGTCATCGCCGCCATCACCAGAGTGACGGGCATTCCCGAAACCGACATACGAACCTTCATCCCAAGCTGCACTAGAGTATCTGAAAAGATGAGATGGGCATCGCAGCGCGCCACGTCTCGCATCGAGGACACGGCATACGCCCTTCTCGGACTCTTTGACGTCACCATACCAATCGCGTACGGTGATGGCGCTCGTGCGTTTTGCAAGCTCATGACCGCGATCGCAGAACACTGTACCGAACCTGACTTTTTCGCGTGGGCGGGCAAACCCTCGCAATGGTCCCTTGCCCTACCTTCCTCCCCACAATGCTACGGTTCCCAAGCATCCCAACAAACCGACCTCGTCACCCTATCGATGGCATCGAGCATAATGGCACTTGGCGACCCTGCGTACGAGCTCACCAAGCTCGGATTGCGAATCAAACTCGTCCTCGTTCCCGCGTACTGTGAGCTTGTCGAACTGGCCGACGCGCACACCGCACGGTTGCTACTCACGCCCACGCTCGCGATAGCACAGGAGTCTGTCCAGATATACGTTCCCCTCACCAGCGTTATCCAACAACAACAACAACACGGGCACGGGCCATCGCGGACGTACGAATATGATCACGACACCCGTGACCGTGACCGGGAGATCCAACCCGGGCGGGGACGCGAGCGGGAACGGAAGACGGAGAGGGAATGCGAGTATGTGCTCGGTGTTGTTGATTACGATGCGCGTCCTGGTCCACCAGGGTATGCAGCACTCCACGCAGGACGCGCGCAGCTATGTTTGGTGCTGCAGCGAGAACGAGAGCAGCGGGGGAAGGGCTGGGTGCGCGTATCGAGGCCGGGTGCGTTGAGCGTGCGGTTTAGGGAGAGCGAACTGCTACCGATCGAGCGCGTGTGTCTGGTGCATCGGGCATCGTAGTTGGTTTTGCCGCTAGGTCTTCGGGGAGGTTTGGATCTGACTCGCGGTCGGAAAAAGGCGGGTCATGTGAGCGCCATGGGGTTATGGATCCCCACTGCCCCGTAGAGGTTTGACTTGAGGAGTAATGCGTATAGTGACCATGTTTCTTTTCCTTCTTGTTGCCACCGGTCGTCCGTCAACGAGTCCAACATCGGGACCGTAAAGTTTAACGAGGTGCGAGTCTTACATTGCAGGCAAGAGAGGAACAGATACCATGTACATTGCAAAACCAGAAGTGCTCATTGCAATGCATGTGGCCGTACATGAGCAGCACGTCGAGTCGTACAAATTCAACTCTTAAGGAGAACAAGATGAGAAACCAGAGCAACGTTGGACACGACACAACAAGAAAGAGGAGATGCAAACATGGCAAACGAAGTGGAGGGGAGAAAAAAGAAAAAGAAGTAAACGCGCCTTGTACACTTCAGCTCAGATACTTTTCGTTCAACGCATGCACCTCCCTCGCCAAATACGGCCAAGTCAGCGCCCTCCCCAACTCTTCCCTCAACCGTCCCTCGTTTCCCCCCGCTCGCTTCCTCGCCAACCTCACCTCCCATCCCAACAGATTGTACAACAAGCGCATATTGGGCTGGATCAACACCGATAATCGGCGACTTCGTACGACCAAATACGCTTCGACGAGACTCAGTCCGAGGTATTGCATCACATACGCAATGGTCACCGTCGCGCTTCGAGACACGCCCACGCGACAATGCACCAACACGCGCCCCCCCGCGAGACGCGCTTTTTCGATCCAGGTGCAGATGGGATGGAGTTGGGGCTCGAGCGTGTCGATACCGTCATCGCATATGCCTTTGATGTCGAGGACTTTGATCCGACCTTCACGCTCTTCAATCCACAGAGAGCCTTGATTTCCAAGACTTTGCCCCTTGGAGAGTGTAGGAGAAGCGGGGCAGGCTTGTGGGGGGTTGGATGAAGGGGTCGGTGCAGGTGTTTGGGATGGGGGTACCAGTGCACATTCGCCAACGGAGACGACATGTGTGATTCCGAGGGCGTGGAGCATATATACGTTCGTAGCATGATTCCTGCGAGTATGCTTAGGATGTCATTAGTCACAACGTGTGGAGGGACGTACAAGTTTCCGAGATACAAGAATGGGAGCACACGACTCGGGAAACTTCCGTCAAACCTCGCATCATCGAACCACGTCTGATGGTCCGATACAAATGACGGCATTGTGTTCGCCCTTGGTCGCCTCAAATGCCTTGTCGCAGTTGACAAGGCAGACAGAGCAATGGCGGGGGTGGACATACCATAATTGATGGTCGACGCATGCGGTCGATGTCCATTAACGTAATTCTTGGAAAAAATGTCTGCTGGTGCAGGCATCTCAGCGAATCCTCGCTGGATATCTCCATGTTGGTATCGTGAGCGTAATGAGACGTTCGCTACCCCTAATCGAGCTTCAACCTTTTTCATTAAGGTAACCTCGGATTGATAGACGAAAAACGATCGGCGATTGGTGACCTATGGTCAAATCAGTCGATGAACCTAGGAACAGGCGCGTATCTAACCTGCATCTCCAAATACGCCTCCGGTAAACTCAATCCTTTCACAGCCATCAGTAAACAAAGCGCAGGGACCGAGGATTCTGTATACCCGTCACTCGAGTATAGTAAAACCTTTAGTGGACGGGGTCGGTATGTCGAGGGCGCCAGGATTGTCATGTCACACAGATCGCTTTTCTGGATGTCGATTGGGTATTCGTTATTCGTGCTCCTGGGTGCAAGCTTGTGAGGCGTAACCGATCCACTTCTGCTCTCCCTCGACTCTGGTATGGATGACCACGGTGATGGGGCTGTGAAGGGTGTTCTAGGTACTCCGTTGCCGCTTGCACTCCCCACGCTGGGACTTACGCTCGTCAGATACCCCAGCGCTCCCGGCGTGACCATTCTTTCCAAAAATTTGATCACGGGCAGTAGCGCGTTCAACCCAGCGGCTGTTGCCTGCGGTGAACTTGGGAAGGGGAGGTGGATGATAGCGGAAGGGTGTGGTGGAGTGCGAGGTGGGATTGTTCCTGGAAGTGGTCGAGTATGGTGTGGATTAGCCGCGGGAGGCGACGAGGATAAAAGAATGGACGAGTCAGGCAGGGAAGATGGACGCCAACCTTGCTGTTCCCAGTGCCGACGCCACCCTTCAGCCCATTCCACTTCCATCGCTCGCACATGTTCCTCAACGGCTCGTAAGTGAGTCACGGACGGGAGAGGAGCATGCTCGTGGCATTCGATGCAGATGTCAAAACCGAGACCATACGAGGGATCATTTGTATGTGTATCAAACGGGGAAGGCTTTTCGGGGTCATCAGAGTTATAAGGATCCACAAATGGATCTATGTAGGGAGAAGTGGTCGGATGATCCACACGGCCAGACTCAGAAGACTGTATGTGTCCCTTTCGTCTCGGAAGGGGCTTCCACAGCGGAACGTCATTCGCATTCCCCAGAAATACTTGACCTGCATTTGGATTCCAGTATGTAGCTGTGGTACTGCCGGAAGCTTCGTCCTATGGAGCCATGCATGAGTAAAGCAGTGAGAACAAGAGGAAATCATATACCGCTTGCACGTCCTTATCATCACTGCCCCATACAGTCAGAATTTCGGAAGCACGTGTAAGATCCCTCATCTCGTCCTTTTCGCGTTGAGCAAAGTCGATCGTGTTCGGGCGCTTGCATCTGTGTAAACGAGTATTCACATTCACGGGCACCCCAGGAGACTGGTCAAGCGAGGCAACGAAATCCCCGTTGGGTTGGAAAGGGGCAGACAAGCGTTCCACTTGTCCTGCCGTCGGCTTTGCATCGATTTTGAGTTCACCAACGAGCTGTCCATCGATTGCCTCAGCGGGATCTTGCGTTACGCCACTAGAGGGACAACACGCGCTCTCAGCACGTGTTGGGGCAGGGTGTTCGCAATCTCCTGCACATTCGCTGTCTTTCCTGACGATAAGCCAAGGGAGTTCACGCTCTAACTGCTCCGCGTTGGCGTCAAGTATATAAACGCCATACTTGAGGAAGCCCTCGGGGGTCGAATGGGGGTCCTGGTCTTCCAGTTCGTCCGCCTCGCGGTTGAAGTCAGCTAGAACCCACCTCTCCAATCGCTCTCGTCTTTTTTTCTCGATGGCCTTCTTGAACCTGGCTGCGACTCTGAGAGTAGCAGGGGTAAGACCCTTGGGAGAGTATACGACGATGTCTGAGATGGAGGTATAGAGGGGCTGTTTGGGGTTGGGAAGTTGTGACTAGGTGAGACGACGGGACTCACGAGTTGTATGCCAAAATTGCGTAAACTGATGCCATCAGGGACCTTAGCCGGTCTAAATTCCCAATCAATCTCGAGTGCCGCAGTGTCGCCACGAGCCCAACCGTGGAAATCGCACGTAAGCGGTGGAGGGCAGGGTTGTATGAGCTGGGAGGGAAGAAAAGTGCAGGTCAAGATAGGACACTTTTTCGGATGTTTTTGGGTAGGAACGATGGCTGCTAAAATGGAGATCAACGCATATCGCAAGGACGGGGGAAAGTGCTACGCACGTGGAACAGATTGGAATGGGGGTGTCTCAAATGCGGAAGGGTCGAGTATTCCGGAGCAAGGGGAACTAGACGGGGAGGGGAGGGACGTAGCACTGGTGGATCTGGAATGGGAGTCGGACGAGGATGAGGAAGGGTCGGTCGACGAGTCAGAGGGGGTAGACGAATGTTTGCGATCGTGGGGCGGACGAGAAGTAGTGTAGACGATGTTGACAGGTGGAGTTGATAAAGGAATGGGTGTCTTGATGTTTGTGTTCGAGTCCGCGGTGGATATGCGGAGAGTGGTGGGATGCATGAAGGAGTGTGTCGAATCAATGTCCATGGGGGGGTCTTGGTCGTTGAGGAAGGTCATCTCGACGTCTGGACCGTCCTCGGAAAAGTCGTCCGAGTCGGTGTCGTACTCTGCGTCGTCGGAGATGGGGGCAGGGGCGTCGAGGTCGTCGTCACAAAGGACCCAGACAAGACCCCTGTAGCGGGGGGGACGGACGACGCGACCGGAGGGGTCACGGATCATGGCAGAGGAATGGAGGGGCTTGTCGGGCGAGGCTGAGGAGGCAAAGAACATGCATTGGGCGTCGTTCTCGCCTTCGAGACCATGGAGGAAGGGGAAGAGGACAGAGTCAGGAGGGTGTGCGGTGAGATGGTCGAGGTGCATGCGAGCAAAGTGGGCGGGGGGGAGGAGGGGAAATGGGCCAGCGCGCTGGAGAGAGCGGACGTCTGGCGGGACAACGCCATAGGAGGAGGCCATCGTCGTCGTATACTGGAACAGAATGCGTGATAAGAATGCGGTACAAATAGCCATCAGACTCCCGACACCCCGGATCTCTAGATCGATCATGCCGTTGCCCCAATTCAGTACCCCGCGTCATGTGACATGTTCCAGACACCACATCACGTGCACAGCCCCGAGTTGTCACATGTCACAGCCCACTGCTCCAAACGTGACGTTGTCTGCCGCCAATCCGCTCCCGCAGCACACGCAGCCGCGACCGATACTCGTCTATCCCAATGTATGCACCGCACACCCGTCGCTTCCCATCAAACGCAGAACGTCCATGCAGCACCCGGTGGTTGTCTGCACACAACACCGTCCCCGGCGCCAGCTGCAGCCAGTATTCAGAATCCGCGCTCGTGAGCAGCCCATGCCATGCCCGGATTGCGCCGTACCTACCCCACCGCAGTCCATCAGCTGCGCTCATGTCCGCACCGTCGCTGCTCACCAGGACTCGACCAACCCGGCGTCCAAATGTTCCATCACACTCCGGTCGTAGTTGTTCCACCGCACTTGCACGAGTTCCCCGCTCAGCTCGTCGTGTCGTAGCGGTGGGTGCCCGCCTAGCGAACTTGGTCGGTACAGCGTAGTCGCCTCCCCAGCAGCGTGCGCAGGTATAGGAATCCGTGACAAGAGCTTGTATGCGTCAGGATGCAGCTCCTTGAGTAACGAAGCAACGTAGAAGCCATCAACGAGCAACGTAACACCGCCAGAACCCTCGGTGTGGGAGAGAAGATGGAAGAGTTGCAGTCCACAAGGATCCGTCTGTCCCCACATTAGCCGCACCACTCCCCGATGAGAGAAAAAACGAACAAAGTAGGTGTTGTCGGTGTGTGCCCCAAGTGCCATCGTGGTATACGCTGTGTCCCCTTTCGAAAGGTCCGCTGTGAGTTCCCAAAACTTGCCGTCTGTAATCGACCACTATTTCGTGCATGCTCGGAAAGGAAGGCTGCTGCACTTACACTGCGTTTCCCGAATGAAACCAATGCGCTTCGATAGTTCTTCCGTCGCTTCGGGAGTGGCGGGCACGCCAGAAATGAGGCAGAACCCAAACTGATCCTGTTCAACCGTCAGCTGCACGTTTGCTGTCTCCCAGATCCATACTCACTACGTTAGATAACCATCTATATATCCCCCGATCGCTCTCTTCCATGGCATCTACGTAGGGAACGGTTGGAGGTGACTTGGCTATCTTTGCCCCCCATAACACCTTCCTAAGCCGACCGTCAGACGATTGTTCTGCACTCGACACGGTATAAAATACAGACTCGCCAAAGGTGGTAGGAGACTGTGGAGGATCATACGTATGCGCTTTCAACCAAGACCACGGATAAAGTGAGGAGTGATACTCTGCACCGGACGCAGGCCCTGCATCAGCCATGTCATGAGTTGTCCAACTCGCGGCGATGGTGCCAAGGGAGACACACAGACGACTTCTAGGCCCTCGGGCGAAGCCTGAATATGATGGGGTTTGATATTCAGGGGAATCTAGACCGTATGCGTGATCTTGAGACCCGGTTTAAACCACGACGACACACCTCAAACGTGTCGACCAATCTCTGTTTCGTGACAGGATGAAAACAACTTGGACACCGACAGTGATCTCGCAACCAAATGTGATGGCTACCATCATTAGACATGGACGAGTCCCAAAAGTCATGGAAGACATACAATCGCGACCAATTCTGGGGGGTCCATAGGATGGAAATTTTGCAGTCATCCACGTTGGCGATGGGCAAGTCGGTCGTAGGGGATTGATCTGGAATGAATCCAAGCTGATCTGAAGGGAGGGCTGTGGCTGTAGTAGTGATAGTGCGGTCAGGGTACCTCCATTCGACGAGCGTTCCTTGTGGTGGTATGCGTATCCCGGTAAGCACTCGCGCGCCAGAAGTGACTATCCGGGAACTCGCTCGAAGGATTGTGGTAAGAGACATGGCTAACGCTGGGCGGATTTGTTCGGCCTTAAGAACATGTAGTCACGTGACCCATCACTTCATACACTCCCCAAGAGTCGTCCTCCAAGTCGCCGTATTAGCATACACTTGTGTAGTCACTGGCGCGTCCTCTGGGTTCGGAAGCGCCCTCATTGTAGTTGTCCTCCACAAGGGCGACATTGTCAGGATTTCTTGGACCCCCTGGTTTGGCATTTTATTGTGCAAGGTGAGTGGGCAGATCAAGTCATGCCGAGGCCATACTGGTCCTCCCCAACCCATTGGGTGTCAGTAAGCATGGCGAGTACCCTTTGTCGACTTGATATGCCAACCTTGACGTGTACGTTAACTATCGAAGGATTTACGGAATCCCTCTTGAGAGAACTCCCATTAGAATGGAACATCAAGGCATGTCCCACCTTCAACTCGCCCCACATCGACCACTCATCTCCAACTAGATCTGTATCATCCAACCCGGCGCATTCGACACTAACACCGTCGCCGCTACTCGGGGCCTCCCTACCCACCCCGCCTATACCGATACCGTGACTGCAGCTTTACGAGATACCTTTGAAGGAAATTTGATGGCGATCCGTACAAGTTTGCAGAGACGCTGTACCGGATGGTCGCTGATGGCAAGAAAATACCAATGTTTTTACCGAACGGGGAGGATACGTTGGCGATGTTGCAGGACAGATTGAAGAAGATGGACAAGGTCCTGGTGGATGCGGCCCCTTGGTCAGCGGATTTGAAAAAGGATACAAATGGGGACAAGGCCAAGTTGTGATGGTGTGGTGCGTGGATGGAAGTCACTAACATTAATATCGATTATATGTAGGACATGTCTACACGAGATAGATACCTATCGCGGATACATCTCGCCGGTCACGCATAGTCTCTCCGAGCCTGCTCGTCTCCCGCTTCCCCGACGTTGGGCAGCACACCCTCTTGAAACTTTATTTTTAAACTTGATTCTATGCTCGACACTTCTAACGCTGATTTTTACTCGTCATGAGGCACATATATGAACGCGAACGTGCGTGGACAACTTCAGTGCGGTAAGCATTCTGCAGCAAGTGCACATTCTCGTTTATTTAAACCATAATGACATCGAACGTCTTAATTTACAGCTTTATGATGTGTGTCCATCGCGAGGATCGATATCAATGGACGTGTGACCCCCGAACGATCAACATTTTGCCGCTCCCCGGCTTTTTCTTGACGCTGTCGAATAATTGATACACACGTATCATACGTCTTGGTACCCTACGTACTTAAGGATACTTGGAGTGGTGGCCCTGGGACCATGTGAGCGTCGTCTGTCAGCAAAGAGTCACCTGGCCTGCCAGCAGCTTTGGCCACCCATTGATTCATGTGCGGCCTGCAACACCAAACGTCACCAAACGCCAGTTCCGGTGCGTCTGCACCATCGAATAATGAAATGAAATGTCTCTTACCTCCACGGCCGCTGTTCTGTGCCAGTGACCAGGTATGGTCGGTGGAAGCATTCGCAGCCTGACGCCGTCCAGAACCGCTCTGTGAATCTTCGGCAAGCAAGAACCTCTCTCGAGCGGGGGGACCGCAAGACCAAACCCACTTAGCCTGCCATCATCCCCACCAGCGCATTGTTGAACATGACACCAAAAGCTCTGAGCCACGCAAGCTGGAATCGCTTCTGGAAGGTTCGAGCCAGATCGTCCAACGCCTTCAATCGAATTCCGGTGTCGAGACAAACGTGCATTTTGTCGTGTTTGGTTGCGAGCGTGGCCGGACATGTAAAGTTGCCTGAAAAAAACTTGACCTATTCGCCTGGCCATGCTGGCAAACGTTTGGCGTGAGACCGCCAACGCTTTCCTTCTAGCCGTGTTGACCGCCTTGACTACGGGCCTGCAATGCAGCAAGGCTGTTCAGCATCACGGACAACGTACATGTAGGACGAATTCCGTGGCACAGCGAGGGCTGCAGGATATGCACCTTGGTCGCTTACCTGATTTACGATAGGATCAAAGACTTCCTGCCAAATCAAAATCCCTGGTACTGCAAGCTCACTATTAATGAGTCCCCACAGAGGAGTCATTCGGGTCCTGAACATTGAAGATAAATAGGTTTCTGCGGCGTTTCGTTTAGACGAGAGGCAGCTCTGCGCGGCGAACTCGTACCATCACCGGCTTTGCCCTTGGACGCAAGCTTGTCGGTCTGACTAAATGAATGCATGAAATACACCAAACTCGCTGCATCGAGGCGCACAAGGTGATCTTGTAGCAGGCTAGGTCTCTTCGGCCGATCAGTCCAGGAGTAAAAACACTATGGATACGACTGTCCCGCCTCCTGCATCAATGAATTTTTGACCCGGGTGGAGTTTATGAAGGCCTACCACTGTGCAGTGGATTCCAGCGACTTCAGGTTCGCTGAAGATAGACCTAGGCTGGGATGTCCGTGATTATGTAATCCGCACACCGAATCTGCATGCAATATCAGTGATTTTCGAGCTAGCTGGGGATGCGCAAAACTCCAATGGCAAGGCGGAAATACGACGAGTCAACCATTGATGACCTCCTCAAGTTACAGGAAGGGCCTCCTTCGAAGAAGATTCGTGTCACCACCTCTGTATCTGTCAGTTCTGGACACTTGGCCGGGATTGATGACGGATCGCGTCCCACTTCCTCGTCAAGCCCCAGAAATGAATCAACGGACCAAGGAGAAGGTTCGCAAGACAACTATGACTCTTTTCTGGGTCAGGGTCAAGTGGGTGAGGAGTCTGAGAGCGACCATTTGGAGTTGGGGGAGGCCATGGAGGACAGCGGACGTCTCAAGCTGTCTCGTATGATCCCGATCTCCCCACGTACCGGCGGACTGGCTCGAACGCCAAAGCGTTCGATCAGGTCTTTCAACGACATGGGGATTTCATCTACATTGGAGGCCGCCCTTCGTCGTATGTCCATCGACATGCCAACTGAGGTTCAAGCTGCATGTATACCACCAATCCTTGCAGGTGCACCATGGTGGTCAGGGAACCTTGAACCGTTTTATTAACATCAATTTCTTTGTAGGGAGAGACTGCGTTGGTCATGCTAAAACGGGCTCAGGAAAAACTATTGCGTTCGCTGCTCCTATTCTTCAAAAATTGACTCACGACCCGTATGGAATATTTGCTCTCGTTCTTACTCCAACGCGGTATGGAACTCTGCTTCTGTCATGTGGTATGGACACTGAAGTCCGATTTTGTTAGCGAGCTAGCGTTCCAAATATCGGAACAATTTGCTGTGCTTGGCGCCCCATTAAGTATCCGTACAGCAGTTATTGTTGGGGGCATGGACATGATGACCCAAGCCCTTGAACTCGACGGTCGCCCTCACGTAGTGGTTGCTACACCCGGCCGCATCGTAGACCACCTCAAAAGCAGTAGTGGCGACTGGGACCTCTCAAGAGTCAAGTTTTTGGTCGGTAATATTTCGTTCTCCATTACAGGTATAATGACCAAAAGGGTTTAATAGGTTCTTGACGAAGCGGACCGTCTGTTGACACCGACATTCGCACCGGAGTTATCATATTTATTCAATATTCTGCCTACTGATCGGCAAACATGTCTCTTCACGGCCACGCTAACACCGCCCGTTGAATCTGTGGCTTCGAGGCCTCCAAAACAAGGCAAAATGACACCATTCTTTCACCGTTCCGAAACAACGTGAGTTTAGCTTTAGTGGTCACCAGTCCTGATCTCATCATTTCCCAGAGCCGAGACAGTCGACAGTTTGAAACAGTACTATATTCTTGTTCCGTCCCATGTACGAGAAAGCTATCTCTTTTACATTCTCTGCAACCCCCCGGAGGACACGCCACTCCGCCGCGTACCGCCAGCGCCTGCGAGAAAGTCTGGAAACAGGAAGACCGGCAAGTCAAAATCGTCTAGCAAAGGCGTCGAGGAAGAGGATGACATAACGCAACCTCCGTCGACAATAATTTTCTGTACCAAGTCTCGCACCGTCGCCTACCTGACAAGTCTGTTGAAGATACTCTCGATCCGGAGCACCGCACTACATTCTCGTCTCACGCAGCGTGAACGCCTGGCATCACTATCCTTATTCCGATCATCCGTCGTTCCAGTTCTAGTTTCAACAGACGTTGGCGCCCGTGGATTGGATATTGACGATGTCGCGATAGTCATCAACTGGGACCTCCCGAATCAGCCAGAAGAGTACACTCACCGCGTCGGGCGAACGGCGCGCACTGGAAAGGGGGGTGTTGCGATTAGCTTCGTTACTGAAAAGGACGAGGATCGAATATTACGGATAGAGGACCGCATCCGTATGCCACCACGCAGTATCAAAGATTGCGCATTCATATAGTCTTGTCTAGGCATCAAGCTTACTACTTTGACACTACCGGAAGACGGGGTGCTAGATAAATTGAATGCAGTGTCGACCGCCAAGCGGCTTGCGAAGATAGTAACTGCGTCGCCTTCTTTAAGTTTGTGTATACTAAACGTTGTTCAGGAACTATATGACTCAAAGTTTGGGCAACGGGAGGAAATCCACAAGATTAAGGACCAGAAAATGCGTCAAGTCAGTTTATGAAAGCATAGCAGTTGGGAGGATGACCTGACGGATCCAGGAGACGTGTGTGATGTCGGTACACGCGGATAAAGTCACTGCTGTAAGTTGGTTTTTTACGGTAGCAGGCTTCACAGTCGGCCAGCTGGGCATCGCGAGGCGGCATCAGGAAAAAGAAAGATTTGGAGTAGCACTCTTCCGCTTACTTTGCAGACAAATATAGATGACATATAATGCTACACAATCGAGCAATATGTTAACACATAGCAGCGTATAGCATTGAAAAAAACTCTGTATGTTATTGTAGATATGTGGGATTGTACTGGTGCGACGGCGCGTGCACAAACAGGTAGGGCACACGTATCTCGGGAGAGTAGAGAGATCTCACGTAAACTTGTGCTACCCATCACGTCGTCGTGGTTGAGGAGGTGCATACGGATTGACGGGCGTATCTTGCGTCGTGCCCGAGAGTGGACCGCATCCTGTGACGGCTTGAAGGAGCGCGTGTTGGTCGTTGGAAGTCGCCTGTTTGGTTTACCTAGCTAGCAAGCGGAAGAGGGACATGCCATACCTTGTAAACGTCCATCTTCTCCGTAAAGCTGAGGTGCTCGATACACTCGTCCTCGATGCTGAGTGTGTTGACGACGGCGTGCTTGAACAGTCACACGGGCGGGTAAGATCCTTCGGGACGTCCATCCGAGCTTATGCGTGCAGGAACTCTCTTGACCAAGGCCATTGATGAGTTCAACTGTCGCTTCTCATCGAGACAAGCGCAGCCTGGACTATGCCCTCCGCTCCGGCCTTGCAGGTGGTCTGGCTGGGTGTGTCGTACGTATCCCAATCTTTTCTGCCACTCGTATAGTGATTCGAATCTCCGAAAGGCAAAGACAGCCGTCGCGCCTCTCGACAGAGTCAAGATTCTTTTCCAAGCCTCTAACCCCGACTATCAGAAGTATGCTGGTATGGCATATGGATCTATCTACTTCCCTCGCACGCTCACGTTCTCGTATTTCTCAAGGGTCGTGGACAGGCGCATTTAGAGCCGGTATGGCGATATACAAAGATGGTGGTCTACGGGGGTTGCTCCAAGGACACTCTGCAACACTGCTCCGTATATTCCCGTATGCCGCCATAAAGTTTATGGCGTACGATCAGTGGCGACCGGTACGTTGTCGTGCATTGCCTATCAAATGTTCGTTTGAACCGACGTTGCTGCTAGCTGCTCATACCAACGCCCGATTACGAAACAAACTTTCGACGGTTCACCGCCGGCGCACTAGCAGGTGTGTTCTTCCCGAAATATCCCTGCCAGCTCCTCTAACACCTTTCGTCAAGGAATTACATCTGTCACATTGACATATCCGTTAGAGTTAGTCAGGGTTCGCATGGCATTTGATAGTCGCATGACAAGCAACGGAGGACCGCCTTCTTTCATTCGCGCCATCTCCCACATCTTTCACGAATCCGCCATCTCCCCCACATTTCGATCCACCTCATCCTCCACCCCCAACCAATTACTCGAACAGTTTCCGATACTAAAGTTTTATCGTGGTTTCACCGTCACCGTGGTGGGCATCATTCCATACGCAGGGACAGGCTTCCTCGTGTGGGATTTCTGTCGTGCCCATTTCTACCCTGTAGTAGATGGCAAGGCCCAACGGCCGAGTGTCGCTGCAGATCTCGCCATTGGTGCAGTGTCCGGGGCTATATCCCAGACCGCGTCTTACCCTTTCGAAGTCGTTCGGCGACGTATGCAAGTAGGAGGCTTGACGCGTCCCGATCGATGGCTAGGCTGGGGGGAGACAGTGAGAGCTGTATACGCGTCCGGCGGGTGGAGAGGTTTCTTTGTCGGCCTCAGTATAGGCTATCTAAAGATTATACCTATGACTGGCATCAGCTTCGCAGCATGGCAGGGTTTCAAACGAATGCTGGGGCTATAGAAGGTAGAGCGTATCTGCTACTGAGTGTTGTGGGACATAGCTCAGTGAAGGTACTGAATTCACTCAATGGGATCAAAACAAATGATCGTTTTAGGCCGTGTCTGGAACAATAATGTACGACGATTAAATTCCTAGAGACCTTCCCAGAGTTTGTGTGTTAGTCCAAGAGCTACTCACTGAGGTCATGAGACTCTGATTAGTGTTGCCACACCTTCAAGCGGACATTATTCCGTGTTTAGTTAATATATATACCTAACCAAACAATATAGTTTTTAAGTATGACTATCAGAGGAAAAAATATTTATAGTAATTGATCTGATTATTCTTGAGATATTTCATATTAGCTATTTGTGCTTAAGCTAAGCTAAAAGTAAAGCTAGGCTTATATCTTGGGAATGGCTAGATCAAT
>JBBPQW010000271.1:0-27123 GCA_038092695.1 Boletus rubropictus
CGGCCGCGGCGGCGGCGGGGGCGCGGCCGCGGCCCCCCCCTTCCGGGGGGCGGGGGAGGGGGAGGGGGAGGGAACACGCACTGGCTGAGGGATAGGCTGCGGTCTGGAGGTTAACGGGGGTACGGGCGGCGGTGGCTATCATACTCAAACATCAGTCTCCCAAAGACCCGAGACGGAAAAGAAGAAAAGAAAAGATAACACAAACCGGAGGCACCACTTCAGGCTCAGGCTCAGGCTCGGACTCGGCCTGTTTTGCCCATGTAGCTGCAACACCTCCAGCGATCGCACCTCCAACCGCAGCGGGGCCAACCCGACCACCGAAGCGACTCGAGGACGTGACATTAACTCCCGTCGAAGTTGGCGACTGCCACGAAGCAGCCTTGCTTTGCTGCTCTTCTACCTCGGCCTGTTTATTGGAAAGAGCGTTGCGCTCACTCCAAGTAAGCTTTTTGGCACCTCCAACAGCGACGCCGGCGCCAGGACGTGGGGGTGGTGGAGTTTGAGCCTGTTGCGCTTGTGCTTCAAATTGTTGAAATGGATTCCTTAATTTGCCCGGTGTCAGCTTGATCGGTGTATATGCGGTTCCCTGGGGGACTGTTTCAGACTACTAGTCTCCGATGTTCTCGTAAAACTCACGACTGGCGCGATACGATCATCCTCGGCAGGCTTTGTGGGGACATTTGACGACACGACTGGTACAGGAGCTGACGGGACGGCGCGTATAGCTGGTGCATACGACTTGGATGAGAATGACGTGAGGACATGAAGCACAACACTGAGACGTGATACTTACCAACGTAGGTGCTGGCCGGGGTGCGCTCGGCAGTCCAGGAGGACGTGAAGCTGCCGAGGGCGGAGGAGGTTCGTCGTCCCAGTCATCGTCAGGATTATTGCTCGGTGCCGTCTTCATTGGCGCCGGAACAGGGGCACCGAACACGGGTCGCGGTGCGGTCGGGATAGGTGGCTTCGCGGGGGTTCTGGAGAATGCTGGTGCGGCGCTGCTTTGTGCCGGAGGAGCTCGCCGCATTGCTGCAATATCGGGTGTGCCGATCGGGGTGTAGTTAGTGCCAACGGGGACGATCGGTTCAAACTTGCGTGGCTTCTCGTTGTGTGCAGAGTATTTTGCACCCGATGCTGTCTCTACGCGCTTCATTATGAGTGAAGGCGTCACATCGGACTGAGTGAACAGATCAGAGGATGTCAAAATCGATCCAAAGAAAGACGGACCTCGTTGCGCGCGCTGATGATGACATGCGTGCCACGAAGGAAAGTGGAAACAGCGCTCGAATGTGTGTGAAACAGCCCCTTCTTGGTCTCGGGTACACCATCACCGCACCAATTGATCTGAACGAACTTTGCTAGCTTGCTCTGCGTATCAAAGGCAGGTTGACATCAGTGCAGAGACAGAGTGAAGATAGCAAACATTTGGATCTATCACTCTGGCAAACGCATATTGGATCCTGGGGGTGACGATAAGCTCACCTCTGCCACGCAGCAGCAAGGCAGGAAATGGCTGACCTTCCGTCCGAAAACTCTTCCTGTAGCTCTTCCAGCCCGCCATCTCCGGTGGACTGCACCTTGAGGTCACTCGTACCCTTTTCGTAAGTGAAGACCACCCAATCGATGCCCTTTCCAGCGACCACGCTCTTGTAAGCGTCGTTGATCTCCTTGCTCGACAAGTTGACCTGGAGAGACATCGAGCCTAGACGGATCGCAGTTAGATTCTACTGACAAGGATCTGCTCAGCGTCACAATAGTCATACACAACACTGCTGTATCACGTGATCTCTAGAGCGGCTACTAAAGATTGGGAATGTCGTGCTTCCAAACGACACCCACCGCTTTCGAAACTTGAATCGCGATGGCTCGGACAGCTCTCGACTCCTCCACTGTTGCGCCATTCCTGATGGCGCCTTGCAGGTGCCATTCGATCTGTCGGGGCGTGTCGATGGCGATCAGTGCCGCAATCATCGCGAACGATGTTTCCATAGGCGAGGTTGCTCCCATGAACGCGTACCCATACCCGTATCCAAAGGCAGTGATGTAGTATCCTGGACCGAGTCTCGGTGCGATGAAATAGATCGAACTGCAACCAAAGACGTACCCAGGTCGGGATAGATGGCATCGAGCATGGCTTGTGTGCGTTGAGCCGTCTCTCCGTAGGTCTGACCAAAGAAATCCTTTCCGGCTTGGAGGAGCTCTTGGATGGACGGGTCGGGATTTCTGAAATGGGTCTCTAGCGTGGATAATAGTAGAAACGACCAACGTATACCGCAAAGTTTCTGTGTCTTGGAGTGCCGGTGGGGTCGCTTCGTGGAGTAACATGAGTGCGTTGATGACCTGGGTGGACGCGCGAGATGAGGTTGGAGCAACGGATGGGACGACCGTGGACAACCTTTGGAAACCCACAGATCATGCCAGACTTGAACACGGCGTCGCGTATCTTGCGTGCGGCAGCGAGTCGGTCCTCATGAGACGCAGCGACCGCGTCCAGATCTTTGAGGACATACTCGAGCACGAGTGGGACGGCCTCGGGGCAGTTGCTCGCACTAAATGTGATGGCAGCGATGGCGTACCAGGGGTTGTTGAGGTAGGACCGAGCTGGGTACAGCTGTTTGAGACTGGAGAGAAATTCGGGCGTAGCGATGTGAGCCATGGCGTAAACAATTTTCACTCGCACAGGACTACTAGTTTGATGGTGACAGGCAGGCATCGTCTCTTACACTGCGAGTCTCATGTTCACCAGCTTGTTCAGTTGATCTCGATCCCACCGTCGACTTTGCTGCTGGGACTGCTGCAGGTATGCCATCGTGTAGAGACTCCTGCGCGAATTTGACCCATTGACGCCAGGTGTGGTTGGGCTCTTGGTCGCCCATCCTTTCGACACAGGCAAGTACTCTGTGCTGCATCAGTTCTGATATTTCATTCGTGCAGTCAAAACCCGCTTCCAGAACCCAACCGTCTCCAAATATAAATCCACCCTGGATGCGTTTGGTACGATCGTTCGAGAAGAGCGGTTCATCGGTCTTTACAAGGGCGTCGTTTCACCCCTCGTACGTAGACCTCGTCCCTCCGCTCGCCTGATCTACATATTGCTAGGCCACGTGTGCGTTCATGAACGGTCTCGTTTTCTCGTCATACAAGTTCTTCATGAGGGCTCAGCTTGACGACCCTGCTTTGACTCCCTCGCTGACCCAAGTCGGCCTCGCCGGTACCGGGTGTGGCATAGTGACGTCGTAAGGGTGTGGGTTACACGTGTCGTCGGAATGAACCTATCCCTGCTTGCAGACTTGTAGCGAGCCCCACAGAATTAATCAAGATACGACAACAGAATGTGCTCGTCAACGGTCCTGCGAACGCATCCGCAGCTAGAGTCGCGATGGCCATCTTCAGACGACACGGCATCCGAGGACTCTACCGAGGCTTGACTGCCACCGCGCTCAGAGACACGGGATATGGAACGTATTTTCTCACGGTGAGGGCCCCGTTGGAAGGTGGTGATGACTGATGACGGATGTACAACGAGGCTAGTACGAGGCAACGTGTCGGTACTTCAAACCCCCATCAGTCCAGCTCTCGGATGCTGACCATTCCTCGATTGATTCGGAAGCGCGGGGCATGCCTTGGTCAGTGCTCTTCCTCGCGGGTGGTCTCGCCGGAATTGCGGGTTGGGTGGCTACATTCCCGATGGACCTTGTCAAGACACGCATGCAGAGCACCGAGCCTAGCCCGACGAAACTGACTGTGACCAACCCGTCAACGGACCCTTATCGCACGATTCTGTCGACAGTCGTACATTCCTACCGCACCGAAGGCCCGAAGGTGTTTTTGAGAGGCCTTGCTCCGACCCTAATTCGGTTCGTGGCATCGATTGATTTGTCTTTCTCTTGACGCGCAGTGTTGACATCGATCCCAAGGTCCGTGCCGGTGAACGTTGCGACTTTTTCGGTATATGAATCTGTCGTTCACATGTTGTCTTGATGTGCGTATCGCGAGCGTGTGCGATGCAGATTGCGAACTGGGCGACCACAAGTGCTGATCCGCGTGCCACAACGTTCGTGGGCCAAGTCTGGTGGAAGGGAAGCGTACGCCACGTACGATCCTGCGGGTTGTCTGTACGATCTCATTGAACGATAAGATATCTCCACCGAGAGTCTACGACGAATGATGTCGCTCCAACGGAATCAGCCAAGTCAGGTTGAGCGTAGTAAGAACGTGCTCGAGGTAGTACCACGGCAAACGGCGTGCTGAGTTTGTCCAGCCAAAGTCGGCGACAATTCCTATTCCCATCTGCGGTGCAACGCCTTTGGCACGCCAGCTATCTTTGCCCACTTCCATCTCCCGACGCTCACCCTCCCCTCCTCGTCGTCCCACACGACCTCCTCCACCGTCCCCTCGTCGTCCCTCGCCTCTTGCTCGCCTCTTCTCCGCCCGCCTCCCCGACACCATCCCATCCCTCTCCCACGCTGTTCCCGCCTCGCCCCATCCAGTCCTGTTCGCAACCCCGCATCTGTCTTCCCGTATACCTTTTCCTCGATTCCCGCGCTACCCTCTCTCCTCTTCCGACATCCCCCACATACCAACATGGCTACTGGCCCACCAGGATCGATGCCCCTCTCTTCTTCTGACCCTCTACCTTCTTCTGACCCGTCATGGGAGGGCGACAGGATGTCAGTCCACCTTCACTCTCCATCTCGTCCCCAGTTCATCCTTTTATCCCCATCCCAGGTTCAATATCTACATATACGATTACTGCAACAAACGTGGCTTTCGCAAAACCGCTCGCGAACTGCTTGCAGAAGCCGAGATACCAGCAGACTCTGCCCCCCCAATCAATGCTAAACAGGGCCTCTTGTTCGAGTTCGTCCCATTATTCTCTCCCTTTTATCCCATCTGAACTCATCCGTCTACCTCAGGTGGTGGAGTGTTTTTTGGGTACTTTTCACCGCTAAAAGCAATAACGCAGGAAATGAGGACGCTCTGGTCTACACCCAGGTACGTCCATCGACTGCTCTCCTACCTCTTCTCCCCACCAACATATCGCAACCCGCTCGTCAGCACCAATTGCAACAAGCTAACCCCAGGCAGGGATCGAGACCTCTCAATCACCAAATCCCTCAAGTCGGTCGTATGATAAATGGTACGCAAAGACCACAGACCTCCATCCAACACGACGTGCAACTCCCTAACGGTCCCGGCCCCTCTTCTGCGCTAGGTAACCCTGCTCAGTTGCCGTTCCCGATGGTTGGCACTGGTCCTCAACCAAACGGCATCCCTATACCATCGACCGGATCTACCCCCACAGGTGCAAACCCTGCTCCCCCACAAGCCTTCAATACCCTCTTGCAAGGCCAGCGTCCCGGCGGCCCTCAACACCGTGGTCCCAACGGTGTCAATTCGTACCAATCTCCAACCATTGCCCACTCCTCGCAGAACCCAGGGGGAAATCCTGGACCAAACTCACAGAATCCCATGAATCAGATCGGTCCCTCGCCCCACATGGGTCACATGGGTCGCGCAGGCATGCTTCCGCCAAACGCAAATATGGGCTCAGGTCCGCCCGCACAGACACCGTCATTTTTGCAGTCCGCTAGGTCTCCCAGCCGACCTGGCTCTCCAGGACAAATGATGCAGCGTAGCCCATCATTGATGGGCCGTCAGACACCCGTCAACGCTCAAGAAGGCAGCCTCAATAACGAACTGTTTCGTCTCCCAATCCCCATACTAGCTGGCATCAGGCAGGACTTGGGCATCGCTGATAAGGAATTGCAATCACTTACGTTTGATGAAAAGGTTATTTCATTTTTGTTTCGAAACTTGGCTCCATTTTTTGACCCAAGCCTTTAGAACCGTATCGTCAACCTCGCTCGGCAGCGAGGTGCGAACACAGCTGTGAGGAAGCCTGGTCCCGGAGGACCGCAAGGTCCCACGGGTCCTTCAAACCTTATTCCAGGCATGCAGCTTCCCAATCAACGTCCGCCCGGCCAGCCACAGCCACCACAATTGCCGCCCCAGCAGCAAGCGTCCCAGCAGCCCCAACCTCCACAACAGCAGCCCCAACAGCAGCGAGTAGTGAAGCGCAATAGTACATCCCCAGGAGAAGAAGTACATTACCTCTCTTGTTTCGTTGTTCTTTGACCTAATTACCTAATGTCATACCACCACAGCATGGACAACTGCCTAATAGCGAGAGTTCGCCTCCGGACAGGAAACGCGTACGGCGCTCCTCTGTCGGCATCGATCAAGTACCCCCTGTTGGGTACACTCAAGCACAGCAACTAGTGGCCCAGCCGATGATGAACAATGGTATGATGCGACCAGGACCAGGACCTATGCCTGGTGGTCCCATGAACAACTTTCCACCGCACGGTCCACCCGGAATGGCTAACCCTGGTATGGGTATACCTATGGGTGCCTCACAAATACCAGGGAATACGATGAGTCCTGGTATGGGAGGCCATCGAGCACCAAACATGATGGGGGTCAGTCAAAGTCAAGTCTTTCTCTCTCTCTCTCTCCGCATTGAAAATCGCTCCGTTTAGCAACTGCAGTATCACCAAGGTATTCATGCGGCCACAAAGGCAATGGCGAATATCCCAGGGGGCGGAAGGGGCACCCCTGTTCCTGGTGAACCTCCGTTCAACCCGGGCCCGGGACAACCCCCTTTCCCTGGCCCACAAAACAATCGTTTGGGACAAAACAAATCTATGGTGATGATGCCACCACCTTCACCAGCCAGCGGTCCTCCGAAGGAGCAACCTAAAGATGTGAATAAACCGACTGGTCCGAGCGGTGCTGAGGGTTCACCTCGGAACCAACAGGCACCGAACCCCGCAACGGGCGGACAAGGGCCCCCGAATCCAAGCGGCATTGCACAAGTCAGCACGGCACCACCAACACCGAGCGCGACAAGCTCGAGCATTACTGCGCCTTCACCGTCTGCTGTCGTCAATGGCACGCCGACGATCAACCCAGCGACGCAACCGACGACGTCGTTGCCCGAAGTTCCTGCAAACTTCCTCACCACCGAGTTTATGCAGTCTGTGGCTAGTACGTTGGACGATTTCGACGCACAAGCTCTGTTTAGACCCGAGGATACGGGTATCAACTTTGAACAAGATTTCCGAGAATGGTTCAATCCAGACGATCTAGACATGAAGTGAGGAGGGTGCGTGTGCGAGATGAGAAAAAGGAATCGGAAGGATGGAGGTGGAAAAAAAGTGATTTCAACCAAGACGTATGAGGGGAGAGGTCGTCGGTCGTTGCTTTTTCCGGGATCATGCATCGTCAGTCCTCTTCCCCCTTCTATTTGCTTGTTTTGCGTGTGTTGTTTTTTCTTCGTATCTTCCGCCTTTCCTTGCTCCATCTACTGCGTCTGAGCTATAGTGTACATACGTACCCTCAACTCCTCTTGTCGTGCTTTTCCTTTCATAAACGCAATTGTGCGGAAACTTGTTGTCCTCCCCTGTTTGTCTTGCTTACACTATTTATGGTCAGACAAAGCTGTCTTGTGGCAGTGATGACCGACGGTGCAACCTGGCGACTATCTGTTTTCCCCTCCTAGATACTGTGGTTTTTTTTTTGTTTTCTTTTTTTGGCCCGTGGTCTTATAATAATATGTGGGTTGCACTTTTTTCCTTGCCTCGTCTTTCCATTTCTCTTGTCCCATCTCCTACCAGTTACTTTCTCCGTGCGTAATGCTTGGTCTATCTGCATGTACGAGTAAATCCACTCTTCTGTCTTCTATCTTTTTTTCCTCGCATTTTTTCGTTGTAGCTTTCTGTCCGAGGTGATCGGACGGGGGCAAACTAATAAAACGTGAGAACCTAGGATTTGAAATCGAGTATTCCGTCCTTTCTTTTCTTGACAAACAGTCAATAAAGTGACTATAAGTTAGTACAATCTATATATGATGCATGATCGTGGGAGAAAGGTGAGCAACGTTGTCACTACACCGAGGGTTGGGAAGGCGAATATGTACCAAAAAAAAAAAAAAGGGGGGGGGATCATGACAGGCTCGCGCTCTGCGGTAGCAGATCCACGTTCACGTTCACGTTCAGGGCGACCGTTTGGAGTTGGTTTTCGGTCATCTTTCGACGGCGTTCGCCGACTTGCCAGATCACGTCTCTGAGCTCTTGAACGACGTCGCCGTTTGGGCCCCAACGTTCACATCTGGGCGAGGCGTCTGCATCGGCATGGAACGGCGATGGCGAGGGGAGGTCATCGAATGGGTCGTGACCCCTCGCACTTTCTCGTTTGGCTCTGGCGTGTTGGATGCGTTCTTCCCTGCTTAGCTTGCTTCGTTCGCGCGTAAACGCGCCGACGCTACCCGATTCAGCCTCGAATACCTGCTCGATCCCAAGCGGTGGGAGGTGCGCTGCCGACGCTGCCGAGAGTAGGTGAGCCGTCGCATCGTCCGGGCCCGGGCCAGAGTCCAGGTCCTGGTCCAGTTCCACAGGCTCGCCAGTCAAACTCGGGTCGTCGTCCCCTGATGGTAGCGGGGGCAGTACGTCCTTGACGTGATCCGACTTGGCACCCGTTTCGTTCGCATCATCTCCGGGAGGCTCTTCATTGGTCAAGGGCGTTCGAGGTACGACGAGATGAACGAGCCGCTCGCGACCGCGTTCGCACTCTCGGAGTGCAAGACCGAGCTCACGGCGGAGACGCTCGTACGCTTGGATCGCGGGGTGCTCTGACGGCTCCACAGAGGCGCTGCTACCTGTGCCTGCTCCCACACTTTGAGTGGCATCGGAATACGACGACGAGGGACGGGATGAATGTCTCGGGGGATGTATCGTCCGCTCTTCCTTCAGCGACGCGACACACTGTTCAAGTTGCTCCCGTGCATCGTCCAGTGCTGATGAAATCGCGTCTACGTGTGATGCGAACCGTGTGAGATGAGATGGCGTCGGTGCAAACGAAACGGTCTGCTCGACCGCCTGTGAGAGGGAGAGATGAGTCCGTTCCGGCACTGGAGAGGCAAGCGAACTAGGTGTGCCAAGGCCAGAAGCACTGCCTGAAGCCGTGTCGTCCACCTTGAGATGTTGCTCTTCGACTTCATCCAGCACCTCTGACAGTCGTGATGATGCATCCACGAGCGTCGACGTCAGCAAACTCATCACGGAGCGGACGTCTTCCCAGTAGCCCTCGTCTTCGTGGTCCTCGAAACGTAATGCCAACAGATGTGAGCATGCAAATCGTTTCGATGCCAGCGCGTTCTGCAGTGACTGGCGCAGCGATGAGAGCGAGAGGGGGTGTCGTGTCGTATGCATGCTGGTGTACTTGGACCCTGGGGACATCGTGATTCGGTGTTTTGTGGCATTGCCTCGTGGCGACGAGGGGACACTGCGTTGCGATAGTTCAAGCGTCCGTAAACCTCCGTTAACACGGTTTCGGTAGAGACCCAGCGCGGCGGCGCCGAATGAATTCTCCTCTTCACCCTCTACAAAGGACGATTCTCCTGTCATCATCCCTTCTTCTGATACATCTACAAGTGGCGTTGGAGGCGACGAGAGCACGTTGCGTAATCGTGTGTGGGGCGGAGAGGGTGAGGTGGACCCTAATAGGGCACTCAGATCAGATCTTCTCTTCTCCCTGCGTTGCGTGAGTTGGAGCGCTGGTGGAGTCCCCGCGAGGGCAAGCGAGGAATACGATCCGTTCCACGTCGACCGCTTCTGCTTGCGATCTGTCAGAGGAGTGGCCCGCAGTGACGGGCCTGGATGTGAGAGTGGTCGATGAGAATCACTGCTGGGAGCGAACGTCGATTTTACAGGCGATGGTGGTGCATACATCTCGGCAAGCTGTGCCAATTCGACGGGCGACGCGACAGCAGAAAAGAGTTGGCGCACGTTGTCACATTGTGTTTGAGTCGTCAGAAGAGACGTAGACAGAGCAACCCGAAGCGAGGAAGATGAGGTGTGTGGAGATACAGGACCGTAGAACGTACTGCGAAGAATCATAAATTAGTGCGGAAAATAAAACTCTAAAAGCATGCTACCTTCGTTCTTCACTCTCCAACATAGTAAAGATATCATTGACCACAGTGTCCCAAAGTTGACCAGCAGAAACCAAATGTTGCAAGGCTAGTAAAGACTTGAATTTTTCCATGGCATCAGCAAACAGTCCACATGATAAGAGAAAATGACTGACAGGCGTCATAGCATCAGGTTTAGAGCGTATATCCAGTCTGTGAACATGCATATGATACAGTGTACCGGCAAGCAACAGGAAAGCGAAAAAGTACAATCGAGCACTGAAGGCGGCAACGGCAACTGTAAACGAAAGCGTAAAAGGCCAAATGGAAGTTTCGGGCCCTGGAGGCATGGAAAGTAACTGATTGCTGGTTGTCGTGCTGTCTGCCGCACTTGGCGTTCTGCTGTGAGTGCTGAAGAGCTTTCCAGGTAACGGCGGGGACAGACATTGCCTGTGTGATTCAGTCATGGGTGTATTGGCGAATGCTGGTGACAATAGGGAAGAAGAGATAACCCCATATTTGAACCGCTCCGCGAACGCTTGTGTTCGTAGGGACAAGCGGTGGTCTGAGGAAAAGAACGAACTAAGGAACTATATTAAATTTATCACGTTGTGGGCAGAAGCATGAAAACGAGAATGTCCTGCTAAGTGGATAGTGCTGCTATGGATACCTTTGAGAGCTTACCTCGACAGCGCTAGAAATAAGGAGACACAGTCTTTCCATCCTCTCTGAATGTTTGGAAATGGATAGATGGTCCGTTAAATAGGGCTCTGCTATACCTCCAGGCATGAGCTCAGAGTCTGCACCGGAGTCTGCAGCATGGCAACGGCGTGTAAGGGGTAAAAAAGGGGTAATATACAAGAACATGCCTCTAAAGTACTCTTCAAGTGGGTGCCCGTCAAATACGGGTTGTGCCATGGCCCTGGAAGCACGATGACAAGCTGTGGGCGCGATCAGGACTGACGATTTGAGGATGCAGTGTACACTGCCCGGTATTCGTGACGTGTCGTGAAGAAAATAAACGAGAAACGAATGAAACCCGGCGATTAGCAGCGGGACGGGTGAAAAGAGTTCCGAGCGCAGCGTTTGAGGTCCTACGCATTAGGTAATACACAAGATCCCGAAGGAGCGTGGGAGTTGCCACGTGGCAGACAACATGAGATCTATGACATCAGGGCAGTCTCTACACTCTCTCGAACTTCCGCTTGTAGTGCTACCACACTAGAAACTCTTGTCATCGCCTTTGTCCCAAGCTCATTTGACTTGCTCTATGACATTACTTGGTAAACCAAAAATTCAACCAATGGAGTCACTCATTTCAATGAAGCTACAATTTTTCTGGCGAGTCTCTAATAGAAACCATGAACGATGGTGCAATGACTGATCACCAAGGGTGTGGAACAAGGAACAATCAGTGATATGATGGATCCACACCTGACCATCACAATACGGTCATATCCTCATGTGCCTGACCGTGTTGAGATGCCACGACGTTCGTTACCAACTGTACTGTATATTGATGATTTTGACCGCCTCTCAGATATATTTACAGGTAACCCGACAGCCCTCATTCCGTGTTTCAGATGAAATGTACCTGTGTCGCGACTCGAGCACTTTGACTGCGGGTTTGCCCGCCTAACAACACCGTCATTCAACCCGCGTGTACACCCTAAATCCAGATAGCAAATCCGAGGATGGATGCCACTAGTAGACAATCACCTCAAATCCTTCCAGAATCCTTCCCACAACTGCATCTTCGTGACTCTATCCCATTCCTTGCGCCGGAACACATCCTGTCCCTGAATAACCCTCAGCTCCCTGCCTTTCATCCTCCTACATTTTCGTTCAGGACCGCAGGCGTCTAGCTCGTCGTCCGTGGAAGGAAGAGATAAGGTGGACGCAGACTCATGCGTGAGGGTAAGAATGGCATGTGTTTTGGAGAGAGAGTGAGAGGTCGCATGAACGAGAGAAGACGACTTTGTTGAAGAGGACGGAGACGCGCAACTTTGAGGGGTGCGGAAGTGACCTAAGAGAAGAGCTGAAAAGAGGTCTCCAACACCAGAGAAGTAGCCCGGTATAAACTCGACACAACCCGCATGGACTGTAGATAGGGACTCTCCTTCCAGGTTACCACTATCATTGACGGAAGATGCTATGCAGATGAGGTACGATTTCTCGTCTTCGGTCGACCCGTTACTTGGTTGCACAGGTTGAAGGAGGTAAGACGGGAGTGAGGCAGAGAGTTTGGTCAATGGGATGGAAGAGATGACGACATTGCGAACACAGTATACGTTGTGTAAAATTTGTAGAGCGGCACGGAGTGAAGCAAGGTCAGTGAGGGTTATTTTGGTGAGCACTCTGACAAGTTAGCCACCATCGGTTGTCTAGTGGAACTAGAAGTGAAGTGACATACTCGACCTCAAACCAGTTTGGAGTGATGATGGTCGCCAGCGGGAGCATTTGACGGTATACCGATATGCAATCTTCTGATACATAGAGTTTTCCGGAGTCACCAAGTACGGCTGGAAATTGGTCTAGCTCAAGCGCAGAGCGATGGGACACAGACTACTCACGATCGAGGAGGTATATCAGGTTTGGATTGGACACTTTAAGCTTCTTGACTAGGTCGTGAACTGAGCCCAATGACTCTGCATTAGGGATGTACCCTGTAAGAAGACGGTCAGGCACGAGCACGCCGGCTCGCTGCATCGAGTCAAAAATACGAGCGAGTTCCTCTTTGCTCGTTTTGGTGCCTCCAAAGTAACCATAACCTGTAAATGAGGTCAACTCATTTACACAGATGTCGATGTGTCCGATTTTCCTCACCGGTATGATTGGAAAAGTTGACCGTATTTACAACCTGCGAAGCGAAATGATGAAGAAACCGTTAAATAAACCAAGCGCACGTCGTGCACCTACGTCGACGTCGTAGCCCATGCACTGGAGGGGAAATACCGCTGCCTTCCCACCCACGTACCCAAACGCAACATGCGATTGTACGCTCAAGATCCGATCACTTGGCAAGACGTGAGCGCCGCTCGGCCAGTCGTCCTCTAAACATACCTGCAGGTTGGTGTTGGAGAATGTGTTGCATTTTGTTTACGACCAGGATCTGGTTCGACTCGGATTGTCATCGCTGGGAGGAGCAATATTCCTGATTAGGAATAGCTCCGCCACGTCGTGCAGAGGCAGTTGGAGTTGGAGTGTCACGCAATTCATGTCAGACGGTACAAGGTGAGTACTTCACTTCTCGTCCTCTTCCACGACCCAGACACAGTTAGAAAATGTTCCCTTAGGCTCCGTCAAGCGTGGTCTGATGCACTTGGTGCTGCAGAGAACAACTTCCGCCAGCTCCTTTCTTCGTACAACTCTTCCGACTGGAAACATGTCTCTCTTGCCTCCGACACCCCGACACCATCAAAGGGAAAATCTAGGGTATCCATTAACCCAGAGTTGACAGACGTTGTCGTCCACCGCAAGACGACAAAGTCTGGCGAGAACGTGTATCGGGTCGTCCTCGACGTTCCTGCTACGGATGAATCAACCCTTCTTGACGCCTGGAAGGCCATCATCACAACCCCGGAGCTCAGACAAGAGTGGGATCCTGCAGTCGAGGGTGCCCACCTCGTTGAGATGTTTGACCATAGAACGAGAATATCTAAAACACAATTTACGCTAGGGTGGCCAGCCAAGTACGTGATCTCTCTAGCTCATTTCCCTAAGCGGGCACTGAATCGGCCTAAAAAGTCCAAGGGATGCAGTTACGATTTCTAGGCTGCACCAGGATGTCTCAGCGATCATAGATGTCACAACTTCCTTACCCCGTTCCCCTGACGAACCTGCATATGTTAGACCTTCTCCTCCTTATGTCAGATCACACGTTGAACGTATGTCCTCCCGTTCAATTTGTTTATTTGCCTCACGTCTTCCGCGTTCAATTCAGTTTTTGCATGGTGTATCCAATACATTCAACCCTCCTCTTCGACATCCACCTCTCCATCCGACGCACTCAGAAAGCGCCTTTCAAGTGTTTTTCCACGCCTCCGGATATCATGCTTCTGGCAACATGACCTTCGCGCCCTTTGGAATGTCGGTTCCACAGCCACTGTCTGTCAACAGCTCTGCACCATGATCTTGGGCTTGTACAAGGTTGTTAAGAAGCGTGGATCGAAAGTTCCAATGTTGGCTGGTTATGGATATGGGGTCGGCGTCGAAAGGGTCAGTTTTCAGCTCGATAGACAGGCGTTGACAGTCGAGTATCTGGTACACCTTGAAGAAGATCGTGGAGAGGAGAGCGATAGCGTTCGGAATCTCGACGAACTCCGTGAGTACAAAAGACTCACCCGCTCAATCGAATTTCTTCTTCCCGCTTCTGAGGGTTGGGACATCCAAATTTCCACCAGAGCATCGTCAGAGAGGGTTGAGAAACTCCCTTGGACAGCAATACCCATGCGTGGAAGGCACCCCCCTCCTACTCCGGGGGGTACAGTTAAGTCACTTGATTTAACTGTGTTTCGCATCATGCACGCTCTACTACCTGATGCGCACTCTGTCCTCAAAGTCCGTGTCGTCATCGAACTTTCTGGTCCCTCAAGTGGGATTAGACTCAATGGTCTTCCCCAAACTATTCAAGTACTTGAGGAACGTGATCCCGCCCCCTTGTCCACGGTCCAGCAACAGCTCTTACAGGATGCATCAAGCGTAGCTGATGCGAGTTTCCAGACGTCGTCTTCTGTGAGCTCAGCGGGAACTGTTGGGAGTGGAGCGTCTCAAATAAGGCCGCATCTAACGAAAGAAGTTGGGGAGAGGCCGGCAGCTGCAGAAAAATCGATTCTCTCGAGAGTGAAGCGGAGTTATATTTATTTCTCGTCGCTATTGCAGGAACCTGAAGCCAAATGGAAAAGAAGTGAGTCCCGCGTCATTTAGCCCAATGGAAACCTGAAGTGAGATGGATTTTTTTAGCCACGGAGGCAAGGGGTGTATCGGTGACCCAACTCGATTCAATCGATCCGACGCTTGTGGTATATCGTGCTGAGGCAACTTTTGTTGGGTTGGGACTTTGGGATCTGTATGGCACGCTCGTATCCCCCGGAGCGCGTGCATTCTGGGACAAGCAACATGACGATGCGATCCTTCTTGAGGATGTCAACGAACTCACAGAGCTCTGGCACTTCAAAACGAAACCTGCATGGCCTATCTTGTATGTTTGAAATTTCATCTTTCTGCCGAATGACCATGCTGGTGGTTGACATGAGCGATTTCTGACAGCGGACGGGATACCGTACTCCTGAGGACCGTCTACAAGTCACCCACGACGATCCATGTTTTTTTGTTCTCCGCAGACGACTCCTACCTCTTTCTATCCCCTCCTCCCCCGGACCCTTCCTTCATCCGGGCCCAAGTGGACTTGCAAGGCTGGGCCATTGAAGCTTTGTCACCATCCACGACGCAGCTCACTCTACTCGAACAGTCCGATCCTAAAGGGTGGAGTAATAAAGCGAGCACGATCCCAGCACAAATGGTGAGTGCCGTCGCGGGCGTTGGCGACTTCGTGATCAAATGCGGGGGGCCGCCCGTTGTGACGAGGTTAGCTGGGGCGAAGGCACTCGAGATGCGATACGACCACGAGAAGGGCTTGTTTAGGATTGCTTATGAAGGTTCAGAGGGTCGGCGAGGCAATTTAAATGGGGTCAATGGGGCCAGTGGGTCCATGGCAGGTGTGACTACCGACTCGGGCGCGGGTGGGGAGGAAGACATGACCTCGAACAAGTCCACGGCAGCTGCGACAACAACAAACGTTCACACCATCGAATGTGAAATACGATGCGACTTGGACACCTGGGCGTCTTCTCTCGATATTGTCGTCGACCCACCTCCTCAATCCGTGACTGCGCTCCGGCGTCATCGCCTCTCGTCACTGGGTGGAGGGCTCTGGCTGACCTTTTCCCATGATGCCTTGTTTTCATCCGATGAGCGTTTACTGGTGATCGTGCGACGCGGCCCAATAAGCTCGGTCAGAGACAAAGGCGTAGTGATGGTCAATGGAGCACGTGCGATTGTAGACGTGGAGGAGCTCTCAGAGGCCGAGATCAAGGCACTCAGTAAACAGAAGCGTGTCAAACCTGCCCGAGTTCCCCTTGATCAGCCACCGGTGGTCAGAGCTATACGCCGTCGACGTGCCGAATGGGACGCAGACGGTGCATCCTCTGATGTAAATCGCGAGAGCACAGCACCCAGCAGCGTCGAATCTTCGAAGCCTTCGACCCCCGGGCTACCAGAACCCAAAGTGTCGAGTTCGACTGCTGTTTCTTCATGGCTGTCAGCTCCCAAGTTTTCTAGTCCGTTGGCTAGTCTTTGGTCCAATGCCGTGGAACAGGCGACGAGCACGACACAGAACGCGGTCGCTGCGATTTCTCCTGTTAGCGCTAATGGGACCACTGGGCCCGTTGTTCCGTCAGCATCTAAACCACCCATGCAGCACGCCGCCGAGGCATTACACTGGGTACGAGAGCTTCAGACACGACCCGAAGAGGGATGGACGCTTGTCAGTGATACAGGGTTTTCAGTTAAACGCAAGCTCTTCCCCGAGGTTTCCTCCTTCATACCAGTTTACAAGGGTGAAAAAGTCATCGAAGGTGTATCAGCCGAAGAAGTCTCGTCTATCGTTACCTCGTATGAATGTCGCAAAATGTGGGACGACAGGTTCGCATCCGCGACCATTCTGGAGCAGTTTGGAGCAAAATGCCATACGGCGTTCATCACTTCGAAGGGCTGGTTTCCGTTTAGAGACAGGGGTTTTTTGGTCGCGTCTATGTTGGCAAGGTTGAAGATCCCACAACCAGCGGGCTTGGATAGGGAAGTCAGCGTCGGGAACCCACCAAATGAACCAGGATTTTCGCAGGAAACGCGCATTGTTCTCTTTTGCGTCACTGCCTCTTTCCATCCCGAATCTGCATCATCGTTCAGCCAAGGGAAATACAACCCTTATGCATATCCCCTCGGGCGGGTGTTCATTGACGGGTGGGTCCTCGAGACGCTTGATCCATACACGAGAGAGAACTATGCGATACCTTCGACGAGAGTGACGAGAGTTGTCGCGGTCGACCATGCTGGAAGTATTCCAGTGGCTGTTACCTCGATGATAAATGCTGGATTAGCAAGGGCCGTGGGTGCAGTGGATGTGTACATCAAAGGGATATCGCCACTACCCTTGGTGAGGCTCCCTGCAGCAGGGCTGGTTTTGTCAGAGCACAAGGGTTCGGGCACAAGTGTGGAAGCAGCTGTGCCACTTGGCCGCGGTGGATCGTCGGCGACGTGGAAGGTAAGGAGGAGAGATGAGCAGAGGACATTGATCGCAAGTCAATATGACCCTGCTGAAAGGGCATACACCGGTTCAATCCTCTTGATGTTGACAGGCGGCCAGGGCACCATCCCCGGTGCTGCTGGGGCTGACGAATTAATCCCAAGGGCAAACAATGCTTTGAACAATTCTCCGGCCAGCGCACCCGACGGACAATCCTCGGGCCGTGTGGAGCTCTCTTCTTCGCCACCAGCTCCCAACCGTCGTAGAACTTCTTCTGCATCCATACGATGTCCAGACGGCGAGAGAATAAAATCTTCATCTTCGTCTTCAGCGTTCACTGTCAAAGGCGAGCTCAGACACTCTACGGATCTCATCGTCGCCGAGGTCGTAGTTGACACGAAGCTCTATCCGGAGGGGTACGACGTCACAATCACGTCGGCCGTGCGGGATAGCGCAAAATATATCTCGCTCGCTCCGTCGTCTAATGCAGGTTCCATCGCCACAGGTCCAACTCTCGTGCCCGTCACGAACCCTAGACACCTCCCGATCTCGACTAGTGTATACACTGTCCCCGCTTCTCCTCTGCACTCTTCTGGTCTGAACGCAGACAGACCTCCGCGCCACCTGCTACGGTTGATGCTGCCCACGGCGCAATATCAAATATCCACCGTCCAGGATCCTTTGACTGGCGAGACGCATGGTACTTTACCGAAGCCGCAATGGTATATGGATTTACAGGAAAAGGGGTTCATCGTCCAGGTAGACATTCGGCCATTTGATAGTGCCGGTGAGAATGGCAAGAGAGCAGAGAACGGGAATGGTGCGAAGAAGAATGGTAGTGACATTATCACGAGGGTGGGAGGTGTTGTAGTTGGGGTCGCCAGCGAGAAGGAGTCGTTGACTGCACTTGGACGGGATGAGCTTCAGGATGACAGGGTATCGAGGATGCTACTTTTACAGAGGTGAGTGCTGAGACACTGGGTAAGCTTTTGTACATTAATGTGCAACTGTGACTGCTCTATCAGGTCTGCTGACGACAAGGACGCGTTTCCCGATGAGCTCAGGGTACCAATTGGACGTGCGGACCATATGTTAGATGATGCTGCGATCGCTCTGGCCGTTGATGTGAGCAACCATCCCAAAACCCAAGAGGAGAGTAGTCCACAACAAGAGTCTCCTGATAAATCGCCTGCTCTGGTAAGTATATCCCAGGGGATATTGCTAGAATCCTCGATGGTTGATATTTATTATTTATCGCGATAGGACCCTCCCGAGAACGGAAGTGCTGTGCAAATCCCCGCTCCTACCGCCTCATCAGGGGGTCTGCTGGGTTTCTTGAACGCTTATCCCAATCCTCTTTCTCGCTGGACGACGTCTGCCAAAAACCATTCCCAGACTCGACCACCGTCTCTTGCATCATCTCGTCGGTCGTCTGGCACCCTCCCAAAGGTGCCTGGGGCACTTGTCGAAGATGAAACACGAGGATCAACAGAGACGACGCCGACCATCACACCCTCATCGCCATCACCGAATATGTACCCATTGTCAATTATTCTCATCATAGCACTCGTCGCGTTCCTGATCGGCTCCCTGCTCCGGTCTCTCCTTTCTCCCGCCGACTTTATCTACGTTGTGACAGATATCAAGGATGCAGAAGAGGTAAGCACTGGATGGCGTGAGATACGCAGATTAGTGGAGGTCAAATATATCGTCGGAGGATGGGATTTCCAGATTGCTGTTGTCCGAAGGCATTAATTTTTCTTTCTTTCTTTTGGGTTGGCTGTTGCAGGGATCTTTTTGTCACATTTCCTTGTCGGTATGATAGAACACACGCCAACTTTGTTTCACAGCAACTGTACGCAAATAGTAATACTACCATCATAACCTACACAAGGGTGTTCCGCCGTACACGTTTACATGATATCCTCCCGTACTGATTGTCAGACCGAGTTAGCAGGGAACTGATCCTTGCCTACGAATTTACCCAAGCTTTTGAACTAATAATGCTCGAGGAATCCTCCAGAAAGTCGTCGGCAAAACGTGGCGTATACTTGATGCCCAGGTTTGTTAACCTTTTGTCTGTGGGAATTGTACAGTACTCATCTGTCCAACTTTTTACAGTAAATCAAATCTGCGAAGCGACCACCGATTACAGCGCACGAAACCGTCGTGTCTCGACAAGTGCCGCACAGCAAAAATAACATGACTGGTTGAAGCGACGCCATGGCTACAGTAACATATTTATATCTCTGGTACGACCATTTCGCGAGTAACTTAAACTGACTTCTGAACTCGATGGGGGACGAAACGCCCGCTCGGATCATGTTTGATAGTAAATGTCCTGTCATAGCATTGCCATTGAAAATGCCGCCACGGGTGCCTCACGATCCACCGCATATCTCACCCGGTGAAAGACAAGCACAGGTGGGATATGCAGTGGATCGTGTGGCGTTTCTTTCGTTCCTGGGCACGAGCTGCAGTAAACGACGGAACTGACCTCATCGCTACGACTGATGGATTGATCTCTCGATGACATACGTGGATCATAAATATATGCAATTGTCCTGGCGACATTTTGCACCTCTCTCTCGAGGGATTACTCTCGAGATCAAGCCTGTTTCACGACCGGGTGGTTGAATGGACAATTAGAGGTCCAGCGCTCACCTCCAAGCCACGACATTATCTCACACAACATGTCAGCGGGACTGCAACGCGAATTGCTGGCGTTGGGACCAAACGCGAGCCGGTACATACATCGAACCGCCATTTCTTCCTCTGGTGAGTTTGATACGGTGGTAGAGGCAAGCATACATGACTTGGACTGGACTGATTCACGAAAAGGCGCCGCGCTGACATTGATTGTCTGGGACGCACTTCTCACTCTAGACGATGAGGTCGATCACATATGGTCGTGAGTCATCAGAGACAGCAAAGGGGCTAACATTCACGACTGCCTGGCTAGAAAACCTGACCGAACGCATGCCAAGTGGATATACCTCTTCGCGAGGTGGTTTGGATTGGCGAACCAAATGTATGGCTCGTTGCATTTCGAAAGCTTGCCCAGGGTGCTAACTCTCATTTTCAGTGGCGTTCACCTCCAGTACTACTTGCTCGCAGCATATTCTCCTATCCCTCTTTCAACCTGCGACACACTTTATATTGTTGAAGTTGTCACCTTTCAGCTCCTGCAATTATGTCTGAATGCAGTTCTGATCCTTCGAAGTACGTCCAGCGAACTATCTTTTTTAAATTCAATGTTATGTTGAATTTACACACTTAGTCTGGGCTATGCACCGACGACACCGTTTTTGGATCGCGGCCGTATTCATTCTTATACTTTTCGAGATTCTTGTGATAGTCACAACCCAGAAAATTCTCATCCCGAACACTGTTGTCGATGGCAGTTGCTTAATTCTTCATATTCCGGCAATAACATACTTTACAGGAATCAGCATGGTGGTTACAAAGACTTTTTTATTATATATGACGTATCATGGAAAATTCCTCATACAGCCTGCTGCTAGACGCAGCAAGATCATCACCGTCGTTATTCGAGATGGGGTGATTGTGTTCAGCGTTGCTATTGGTGGGTCAAGTGCATCCTTGCGACGATACTGTGCCGATTTGTGCTTCTGCTAGGCACAGTGATGCTCTCTATTTTCTACCTTGCATTCAACCAGCATTTGGTCAATGTTTTATTTCCGTAAGCGTCTGTTCATCCATCATGACTTTTTTAATAATCCCATTTCTCTTGTAGATGGATGCCGGTGGTGCCCGCCCTTTTAGTACGTTGCTGCCTTACTCTTAGATGCTGTATGGGTTGTAACTTACGTCAAACGAACAGACCCCCCGAATTATCCTGGACTTGCAACTGACAGCTGAGCCAGCAGAATCTGCACTGGAACTTACAACGCATCTCGCTAGCATGACAAGCGTGGACGTTTAGGACTATTATTTACAAGACAGATGTAGGGAATCTTTACGAGGGTCCAGTTATGTCCAGTTACGTCGCGTGGTGGGTCAGGTTTCTGATGCACCGACCTTGAAATGTTCAAACGCAATATCGTCTCCTACGGATGATAAAATCCCGATTTGAGTAACATAAGAAACCGCCAACAAGGACATGGGGTGTGATAAATCTGAATGTTGCGGTATCACCACGACCCCCTTCATAGGCGGTATATGTACTATGTTCATGAAATCCGAGCAGCTTGAGAATCGTAGGTTGAGGTATTTAGCGGAATGGTCTACATCCTAGCTCGGTGGCTGTGCGACGAGACACTCTCTTGTCACTGGTCGATGATGTCGCTCGAAATTGCTCCAGTGGCTGACGCAGAGCAGCTCCCGGCTTGTACGCCCTCCTTGATGCCCTTCCACATATCATACACCGGACTCGCGCCCATCTCCCGTTACCTTCGTCCCAGACCTGTTCCCCCTTCGGCGGCTGCCTTGTCTGCGCGATCTTCAAGCTCTGCCACCCTGGTGGCAAGCTCGTCGTCGACCTCAGGATTGAGCGAGACAAGGAGCAGTCTCACAACGACGACGTCTACCACTTCTGTTGGGAGTTTGACCCAGGAAAGCGAGTGCGGAGAGGATGAATTGTTGTCAAAGACGGGATCTTCCACTGGCGTGGTCAATCAGGTGGAGCCAGTGACAGCAGCGCCACCTCTGGTGGATGCTGCTATGGAAGTGGACTCGGAGACACAGCCTGCCTTGGGTGCTGTACCGCTCGACAATGCGTCCAAATCGGCCCATGTACATGGTCCCGCGCCAAGAATTATCGACCGTTTCACAGCTGCATTTCGAGGGAGGCAGATGTATGGACAGGCGGTGGATATCCCAGTCGGATATGGTGGGCTTGTCTTGCGAGCACCGATGGACTCAAAGACAAAAGGCAAAGAAGATGCGCGAGGGTATTCGAAGCCATTGTCACGCAAAGCCAAGCCAAATTCAAAAACGCGTGCGATGAAGCGTCGGTTGAAGTGTGCGACAGAGGATGACCTTGGGGATGAGTCCGAGGGAAAGGATGATGGAGACTACTGTCCAGGCCCGGACGTTGATCTGCCCGTGACCAGAAAACTGATACCTTCATCAACATTTACTTCCTTTATGCTTTGGACGCCAGATAGACCCCTGGATGAAGGGGGGGATGAATATGCGAGTACTTTGAGGGAGTGGGTCCACTTGGCAACCGAGGTAAGTTCCCTCGCGTGTTCACTCTATATCCTCGATTTGTGACTTCGCTCTCCCGTAGATACATTCATATGATGAATGAGAACAAAAATGCTCCGGCAACGCCAGGGGTATGAAACATGCCAGTTCCTGGTCCCCTTACGTTTGCGTAGTACTGACAGATAGTCAATGAGGTCCATCTTGCCCCTCGTCGTGACTGGTATTGGTTGAGTGCTCGTCTACACAGCACTATCGGTGCTGCGGTAGGTTGTGGAAATACCTGACATTGCTAAGCTCCCGCTGTGCATACCCTTGCGATGTATAGTGATATATATGACGGGTAAGATAAAGTGGTACAGCATACCCGGTGTGTGCTGTGACACTTTATCTTACCCGTTATATATAAAATGCATAGCGGAGTTGGGCAGATTGGCAACCCAACCGTCAGTCTGAAACACTGAATTCCCTTTTGGCTTGGCGCATCGTGCAGCTAAAGGACGGCCAGCGTCCGTACACTTGTCATTCCTTGTCTGTTCCTTGCAGAGTGGCTCTTCGTTGAAACACAAGTGCGTTAACCATGTTAGACTAACAATGGACACTAGATTTTTTTTTAGATTATCCCCGTCTCGATCATAAAAGAGTGACCAGAATGTTCCCCACAATGACGCCCATTTTGGCGCTAGTCGCTGCTGTTGCCATTCATGTTCGTGCCGATCCTAACCCTACCAACCCTGCCCCGGGCGATGTCTTCGTCGAAGGCAAATCTTGTGCGATTGGTTGGAATGCCGACTCGACTGGTCTCTGGAAAGATATGAAAATCGAACTCATGACGGGAAATAACATTGACATGGTTTCCTTGATTGGTACGTCCAAGTCTACTCCCTGCGATGTCTTTTCTCACCGAACACCACCCCGTCGACATTATGTAGCTATTGCGACCGTTGACGGAACCGACCCGCACAACAATACATTCTCATACCCATGCCCAAAGGTCAGTGACGGCGTGCTCCGGTGTTTTTCTATTTCTATTTCACTTACGCTTGATATTCAATCCTTTTAAATAGGTTTCCCCTCATTCTCCTATTTACTTTTATCAGTTCTCATCTCCATCCTCTGCGAATAATTCTTGGACTGGGCGTTTCACCATCACAGATTCTGCTGCGGATGTTGTTTCTCCGTCCCAGTCTACCCAACCAGATGGTGAGCCCGTCCCATGGGGAACCGGTTCCTTGGTCGGCAAGTCTTCTTCCACCACACTTTCCGCCCCTCTTGCTACTGCTGCTGCTGCTCCCACTCTTTCCGCCGCCACTCCTGCCGCTCCTGGATCCTCCGTTGCATCGAATGCCTATGACTCAAGTGTCGACAACCTCAACGCTCACCCGTCTGCGACGCCTATAACTGATTCCACCACCACAAAAGCGAACGACGCGGTGACAATACTTTCTGTTCCAAGCATTGTCGTTGAAGCCGCACTTGCACTTGGGCTCGCTGCATTTGGGATCACTGTGATATTCTAGACCGTCCTCTCTCTCTCTCGAGCATAACCCTAACACTGGCATTTTTTGGGCCATCGTCATACGTCATCATACCACTTTCACTCACTCACTACAATCTCTTCTTTTTGTCAGTCTTTTTACCGGTTGCTTAGTACGGAGGACGTGTTATCTAGTAATTGTCATGTAATGGAACTCGACGTTTCTGGAGGGAAACTTTGGTCTTCAGTTTCTTGGAACTCTTGCTTTGTTTAGTCATTCGTTGTCACAAAGTACAGCCATGTTAATTCTCAACTACAGCAATGCCCTTGGCATTCCTTGCTCCATTGTGTCTCAAATTCACGAGTATGAACAATGAGCAGCGAGTCAAAGGAAGAGGGCTTACTCACCTTCTCCGGGTAAGATTTTGGCGATGTTCATGCATTGATCCCATCTCCTATCGTCTTCCCATGCGAGCGTCTGGTCTTCTCTCAGCGTAAAGGCTTGCTTGAGTGGTCGCGTAGGTCTCCCCTCACGTTCGAGAATCTCAAACTCGTTGTCGATGGCATCCAGCCAGGCAACTGCCACTTCTTTCTGTGGAGCAGTCAAGCTCGTGACGCGAAGCGCCCAGAAAAGGCGATCCGTGCCGTGCGTGACGAACCCTAGAATCAGAAACGAATGCCACAGTCAGAATCGAGCACGTCTCCGTTGGTTTGCCAAATAGGCATCTCCACACACCGCCCCCAGCTCGTCTCACCTTTTGGTCTCACCTGCTCAGGCGTCCATCTGATCTCGTACCTCACGATCGGAAAATTTGCCTTGTAAAAGTCCCGCGCAAACAGCCGCACAGGCACGTGTACCTGACCATCGCTTAGGATCTCCCCCATCAGCGTTTCCGCCTCTTCGGCGCTCGCCTCGTCCGAAAGCGTTCTGTGCGCCTCCACGAGGCGCTCCGCGATCCAGCGTGGGTAGCACCGCAGGATGTTCGGGAGGATATCACGCGGACTGTGAATAGGGAACGCGATCGCGTAGAGGTACCATTCTTCGGAGAGATCACCGATGGCGATGCCTGTCATACCCTTTTCACGCAGTTTATGGGCGAGTTCTCCCGAGCGTTGCCAGGTCATGGGGTCAGGGGAGATGGGGAGCCAGGTCCCATCGAGGCATCCTCGGTACATCCCATGTTCGGACCCGACTTTATCGGTCTCGATGAAGTGTAAAAGTGTGGTGGCAGGAACGCGTGATGTGTCACGAAGGGTCGTGAGGGTCGTGGACGATGTAGGGTCGAGGTCGAGGACACGACAAAGCGCTTCGTATTGCGGTCGGAGCTCGGCCGCAGTCTTGGGGGACGTGCTGTGAAGAAGAATGTTCGTGGATGAGGAAAAAGCAGGTGATCAAGTCTAGTTGGGGGAACGAGAAACGTACAGCATCGCATTGGACTGAAGGATAGCAGTTTTGATAGGGGATTTCTGACCCTCGGGTAGATGGGATATGTGATGGAGAATTTGGTGGACCGAGTGGGCGCCTTTGACAGGGTGAGCAACCCCTCGTCTCACACTAGTCACTCACCAGCCGAAAGCCCACACAGCTGTATATTTGCCGGGTCACCTGCTCAGCACCTCCATAAACCTTGTGTTCAGGTACGAACAAGGAATGATTACCTCCAAACTCTTTAATGTTCCCCTGAATCCATTCCAGTGCAAGCCATTGATCCTTGAATCCAAAGTTCCCGTCGATCTTGGGCTCGTCGCATGCAAGGAAACCGAACACCGAAAGACGGTATCCAATGTTGACCCAGACCTCTGAGCGTTCTTCAGCGACATATTGTGCCTGAGCGCCAATTCCATGAGGCGAGCCGAACTGGAGGAACCTAAGGACGTAGATACATTGATCGTGGCGAATCCCTGGCATGACGAAGAAAGGAGCCTACCCCCCATGGATGTAAACCTTGACCACGAAATTGGAGTCACGCGTGAACGATGACGGGGACACAATGTTCACAAAAAGGCTGTTGACATTTTTTATGGTCGAGGAGATCACATCTGAATCGTATCCTTGACTTACGGGTCCTCGGACGGTTCACCAAGACCTTTCCTGTGTATTGGGGGAAGTCCTAGCGACGCATCTCCATCAATGCGTCAAAGCGGTCGGAAGCGAATTAACCTGCACCCTGGCCGTCGTTGTCGGGCTGATAGCAATCTACACGTATAGTAAGCATACGTGTGTATCATGCATATACTTGACACTCGCGTTTGGTTTCGTAAACGTAGTCCTTGTCCTCGTAGCGGTATCCCTCGGGCAACCGTTGTGGGTCTGTGAAACGCATAGGCGGCAAAGCATACGGAACCTCTATGGCAGAGTAAAATTTACATACTCTAGCTTTATTTTGTATCCACGTACCAAGGAATACGGCTGCTCCGTTGTTCGTCCGGCCACCCTTGATTGGCCCATACTTGGTCTGGACAACGACGTGTACACCTTTCCGCAAGTCCTGGGGAATGTGGGGAATAAACATGATTACCACTTGGCACCTTACATTCGCCATTTTATCTACGCGAAGAACGCTAGCGTGGGAGGTGGATCATTACGGGCAGCCGACTCCGCCAAAAGGGGTCAGAACGAGGAAGGGTACGCTACGGGATCCCGCAGCATTCCTGTGTTCACCCGGACGAAAAAAAAGGAGGATGACTATGCGCTGAAGCTTCACCGCCAACTCTCACGTTGTCTACCGCCGGCTATCCTCGATTGGCTGTCTTCGTCGTGAAGCCCTTGGGCATCTGGGCACCAGGTGGTGGATCTACTCTGGACCGGAACTCTTCGGACATCTCATGCATCGTCGCCCATTTAACATCGGCGTGAGTGTTAATCCGTTCGATAAACCGTTCCTGAGCCCCACATGTAAGACGCAGTATCAGGAAACCAGCAGGTGCTTACCAGCATCAAAACCACGTGTGGACGGCTGTTAATCATGTCAGCGTTATCTCATCTCAAAACAACGTCCTCTTACCCGCTCACGTCAGGATGAATGGTAACAGGGAAGATAAAGTCTTCCTCCTCCCTTTCTTCAGGTCAGTTTCAAGACGAAAAAGGGCACGCGGTGTCCTACCCGTATAGATACGTGAATGTGTCTTTCCAGAGCTGTTCTACATCTCGTGCGTTCACCTGACGGAGTGATCGTAGTTAGCAAAGTGAGTACCTTTGAA
>JBBPQW010000272.1:0-27094 GCA_038092695.1 Boletus rubropictus
CCTCTCCTTATTGCCGTCCCTTTCGAACTCGTAATTCGTGCTCCTACGTCACCCGTAGCCGACCGATCCAAGTTACAATGCTGAGGATGGTCCCAAGCCTCAACCCACGGTATGGATGTGGGAACCATTAGTCACGTGATCGTCTTGTCGACTTCACAAGTTCCCATTTTTGCAGACGTGCCGAGTGATGATGGATGTTACAGAACCTGGAGAGGTCAGAGAACGCCCTCAGAAGAGGATCAGGACCTCCACAAAATCTACGCCGTCGAAAACTACCCAAATATCATCCGGTGATGCCCGTTTATTTGCTCCATTCCGCGCACTTGGGCTGGTCACGAATCACATACCATTTTACTTGCAAACTCGTTCACACAAGGGAGCAACAGAGGGCCCACGGATACACCTACTTACATGTCTCGGCAGATCATGGGCACTTTGGGAAGGAGGAAAGATGACGTTATTATTTGTTGGTGAGTGCATACCTGTTGAGACCAGCAGGATCCTCTGAAAGGCTTTGACCCAGGGCCTGAAGAAGCAGACCCGATCTCATGTTTAATCATGGAGGGTGATGCAATTTGGGTAACGTCGGGCGTTTATGTCATTAAATATCTGCGAGGAAAAGAGGTATATACGTTGTTCTATGCGTCTCAATCTTTATCAACAGATCTACAGGTTTTCCGGGCTACAAATCCACTTGGAACGTCACTGGCTTCTATCCTCATATTTGGGTCTGTCTTGCTTGCCCTGACAGAGGATGGTGAGCGAATGCTTGTATGGAACGTCTCGCGTGACGGTAAGAATAGCCACTCGCAACCACTCACTTACCCCTGATTTTGCTCTAGGACCCTCACTCGCCTGTATTATCCAGTTTGACATAGGTTTCACCGCAGCCACGGTACTGCATCCCGCAACTTATTTGAACAAAGTGCTGGTAGCTAGCAGTGAAGGTGACTTGCAATTGTGGAATATACGGACTCAGTGGGTGTCTCTCTCGCGTATTTGCGCCATCCATCCATATGCTGGTTTCAGGACGTGTATACACAAATATCCGAGTTCAAAGCTACTAACGGTACAAGGCTTGGCAAATATGATATCTTCTGCTATCACAGCATTAGCACAGTCCCCTGCGATCGATGTCGTAGGTATTGGCTTTACGTCTGGCGAAGTATCTGTATATGACATACGCGCCGACGAGAGGTTGATGAGGATGTTCATGGAGGGTGGCGCGGTCAGAGGATTGTCGTTTCGAAGTGGTTAGTACTCCGCTCCTGCAGATCATCGTCTTCCTTATCCATTTCTATCAAGATGGACACCAAGTTCTTGCCTCAGTGTCTTCTCACGGGCATCTGGCTCTCTGGGACCTTAACTCTGGCGGTCGTCTTCTACATCTCGTTAAGGGTGCTCATGACGGCGCCATCAGCACGGTACAATGGGTCCCTGGCCAGCCAATTTTGATAACGTCTGGTGAAGATAACTGTGTCAAAGTACGTCTTGATTCTTTTTTTTCTTTGGACCTTATAACCGTAGACCAGCAATGGCTGTTCGACTCACCCACCGCCGTCCCACGATTACTCAAATTCCGCTCGGGACACCATGCTCCACCGCATCTGATCAGATACTATGGGGAGGACGGCAAACAGTTATTGACCGCCTCTACTGACCGAAGCTTGCGGTATACTTCTGTTGTCCGCGACTCGAGATCATTTGAAATGTCCCAAGGTAGTGTGATATTACACAGCGGCCACCAGAAGATGTTGATATCGATTTGCGGTAGGATCTCTTATTAAGAAAGCCGCAACACTGTCCAAACCTCTGGCATCATTGAAATTTCCGACTATTACCTCCATTGCCCACTCGCTGACGCGATCAAAAGATTGGGATGATGTACTTACAACACACACCGACGAACCTCTGGTTCGGTCCTGGACGGTACTGAATAAACGTCTGGGAAAACATACTTTGACCTGTGCTGACGGTAGCAAAGGGAAATTTTCATCATGCTATGTGAAGGTACGAAACTGTCAGTCACCATACGATCGCGACTTACGAAGTCTGCCTAGTGTGTCTGCGTGACTGCATGTGGAAACTTTGGTCTTGCGGGCCTGTCGACGGGGGAAATTCACATGTGGAACATGCAATCCGGCTTGAAGCGAAAAACATTCAAAGTAGGACCCTGTCCTCAAGCGGTTATAGAACGGTTGAATTCCCCTTCTAAACCGAAGGCTAGCGAGCGCTGTATCACGGGTTTAGCCACCGACGCTTTGAACTGTCTCGTTGTTGCGAGTACACTGGATGGAACTATCAATGTAAGTCCTCACATTGACTTGTACTTCTTCAAGTGTTCATCAAGCGGGAGCAGTTTTTTAATTTCCATACTACCAAATTGGACTACACGTTGGTTCTTCCTTCATCCGCCCATTCCGTGATGCTCCATCGAAATTCTGGACTGTTAGCTATCATCTGTGACGACGTGATAGTGCGTGTTGTTGATGTTGAAGCGAGACGGATAGTCAGAGAGCTATCATGTGGCTCGCAAGCTCGAATTCTTGACGTTGTATGAATCCTCACATTGATTCGATAATACTGCTCGCTAATAGCTTTTAGGCATTTTCACCAGACTCCCGCTGGATAGTATTGACATCCCTCGATTCAATAATACGTACATTTGATATTCCAACTGGGGGCTTGATCGACGCATTCCGTACACCGAGCGTCGCCACGAGTATCGCGTTCTCACCCACCAATGACTTTTTGGCGACCGCCCATGTGGACAGCGTTGGGGTGTTCCTGTGGGCAAACAGAGCACAGTTTACGGAGGTCACTCTTCAAACGATATCTGAGAAGAATATTAAAACGGTCTCGATGCCATCGATGCAAGAAGATGTTGAGGATGATGGTATATCTTAATCAATTGGATCTACCGCGCCTTAGCTCATTGCCTCGTTCTCGATCAGCCCCGGATGCGTTGATCGTGCCAACAATGGAGGATAAACCTATGGACGTCTTCTCCACGCCTCCTCAACTGGATGGAGATCTTGTCACTCTAACTTTGCTACCGCGGTCGCGATGGCAAACATTATTGAACCTCGAAGTAATACAAGTACGTATAATAGTACCGACCCTGCCCCGAGTTGACTGGATGGGACACGCAGCAACGAAATCAGCCGACAGAGCCACCCAAAAAGCCTGAACAAGCCCCCTTCTTCCTCCCTATGTTACCCGGAGTTGATCATCGATTCGCTATCAAGGCAAAGAAGGGAGAAAAGACCGAGAAGAAAACACGCTTGGACAAGACGATGGCTAAATCGAAGAGCACTCTGCAAACAAAGTTGGCAAAACTTGAGGAGGGGATCTGTGAGCATGTCCGCTACGTCTTCGCTCAGTCTGATGCCCAAGTATTCTCATTGCAGCTGATGATGAACTTTTCGACTATATCAAGAGTCTGTCACCGGCTGCAATCGATGCCGAGCTACGGTTCCTGGTCACGTTGGACCACTTGCGGCAATTCACACATGCGCTTAAGCGCCGCTTACAGTCCCATAGAGATTTCGATGCCGTCCAGACGTTGCAGAATGTCTTCCTTCGAGTGCATGGGGACATACTCTTGGACAACGAAGAACTGCTGCCGGAGCTGGAGGGTTTATTGAAAACACAGGAAAAAGAGAGCGAGCGCATCTTGGAGCTCCTTGCATCGTCCCTCGGTACACTAGGCTTTGTACGAGACACGATATAAGCCAGTCTGATTTGATAACGAGTGCATGTCCCTCGGTTAGATAATCACTACAACACTTTGAGCATCTGCTTGAGACTACCTCTAACGCTGCATGTCATGTCCAGTGCGATTGGCCCTGATAGAAAAATCTATTGCAAACATATGGAGGAAGCAGCAAAGCGAACATCTTACACTTCCAAACACCCAAACCGGTGCGATTCATGATGCTAGGGGTGTTATGGCTCCACCATGCAAATCCTGACATGCGATGCTCGTTGAAATAGTGAATTTTACTGTTGCAAGAGAGCTCCAGGAGACCCGACAAAGTGTAATTTCTGGCGTAAGATCCTCTTCGTTCATCTGAGTGCGAGTGCTCTGAGATATCGATATCCTCGTTTTAGACTGGGCAGATGAGCTCCCAACGGATACTAGCAGTGTGGTCCATACTTCTGGTTCATCAGCAGTTTTATCTCCTCAGCCCTCCAGGGAGGGGCGAGCCATCAGAGTACGCCCAACTCCCACTACACCCCGTACACTACGCCAACAGCAAGAACCGTTTTCACCATCAAACAATCCATCAATGACCTCGCGAAGCAAAAAGCGCCTACAGGACATCGAAGTCGGCCTGAATCAACGCGAACAAGATTTCAGCCCTACTCGCCAACCTGGTCCATCAAGGGGACCAGGATCTCCTGCATCATCTCCTAGCGCTCAAGTCATCCCTCAGCCACCTTCGCCAGTGCCCACCGAGGTCGACTGTGAAGCTGAGACGCAACCACCAAGGACCTACAGTTTTCTTGGGTTACATTATAGCCCCGAGCCAGTCGTTTCTACCATTAATGATGAAGGTCGACCCGCAATCTCCAAAAAGCAACGCCTGATCCCTCCTACTGAAAGTACAGTGATACAGCCAGTTGCCGACGCCATATCTTCCGGTGGTAGGCTTCTACTTACACCGCCTCAAACTACACGACGGGTCGCGCGATCTGATGAGCCCGAGTCTACCTCTGCCATAATGCACAACAGGAAGGGAAAGGAACACGAGGGCAGGCCACCAGTGCAGATCCGAGATCAGGTTGGTGCTCATCCTTTCCATTACCTGTGCAACGTGATTCCATATGGCCCAATCTGATTGACAACCTCTTCCATAGGATGATTGCACTGGATATCACCTATCTCAGATGAGGGGCGATGGAGGACCACAAGAGGATTCTCTACCGCTTTTCACATCTCCAGAAGATGTATCTTCAACGTCTTGCGCATCACCGACTACTGCCGAGAACGTGCTCGATTATACCGATGGAGTGAAGGCAAGAGTGAAGGTACTTTCAGAGTACATGGATTCGTTCGACATCACGCATGCAGCGAAATTGTTGCAAACGGTCGAACGCCAGAAAATTCAATACGAGTACAGGGACTGCAGCCAGAAGATGTACATCGGAGAGTTGGTTGCGGAAAGGGACAGACTTGTTGCTGAAGTCTCGAGATTAAAGGAAGAATTACAACGGTAAGCGCTGCGGTCATTTAATTTTTCGCGAGGGACGACTGACCAAGCCAACAATAGCTGTCAGGATACAAAGTAGCTGATTAGATAAGCAGTATGAGTCTAGTCACGTGTTGGCGAGTCGCGGAAAAAATGCGCTACGCGTTTGGGCTTAGTCGCGTCCATGTTTGGTTTCAGACCCATACATACCTCATCTCCTGCAAGGTCCTTGTTGCCGACCGCCTCCTCGTCTCTGATAACCTCTGATGCATCACGAACGTCTGTAGTATCCAAGTCAGAATTGCAGGCCCTCTCCCCCACTGAGGTCAACTTTATCGATGCAGTAATTAGGAGGATCGCTCCGAACGCGACTTCCTTTCTTTCCGGTTTGAAGGCCTACAACGATGAACTACATGAGCGGGGTCTCGACAGTCAAACCGAAACAGTTCACTACGGTAGGCTGCTCGAGATCTGCAAGCTGAGGGGATCGAGTTGGCAGGTCAAGTGGGATAGGGTGAAGAAGCAGTACGGTTATGGCACTGTGCCCCCGCGTACTGCACCTCGACCGAAAACCCCTCCGCAACCTCGACAGACCTCATTTTCGAGACCGACACGCTCGTCGGCATATCTCACGGCCCCTGTACGTGACGACGACGACGACGTATTCACTCTCCATTCCCATCAAGATCGCGACGAAAGTGAGAAAACTCAGGACATGGAACAGACAGAGGAGGATCAGGAAGAGTGCTCATCCAGCACGGAGCGTGATGATGAACCTGCACGTTATGGTACTACTAGGCCCCGCCAGCCTCAGGGTACGTCACAAGCAAGACCATCATATCCACCACCCTCCCGCGTAGCCAACCCCCTTTTGCCTTCAAGTATCACCCATCCAGCAACCCCCCGACCCCAGCATACCTATCAGGAACTAATTCGACGTGTCCCTACCTGGGAAGATACCTCGGACACCACGGATGGCGTGTTGCTACCCCCCTCGAGCACCCCGCCCTCTTATCGAGCATCAGTCCGCACAGGACTCACTCCCAAGTCAACGGCACGAAATCATCTTATTCCTCGTGCTCCCTCGCCGATCAAATTACCCAAGCCCGAACCTCACGTCCAGCCAACACTACCCCAATCTCGTGAATGCAAGGGCAGCGTGGTTAATGAAGAAGATGCTTGGAAGAAAATCAAAATGGCGCAAGATGAAGAAGATGCGGATAGGTTCCGCGACGACAAACTTCTGGAACGCTGCTGGGAAATATGGGTGCTCGGCCACCAGTGGTTGATTGTGCGAGCCTTTCTCTGTTCTATTGTTTCAAATCAACTAATACCATGGGTGTTTTCTAGACGACAAATCAACAGGTCGCTGAGGCTCGGGATAATGTCATCCTTGGGTCATCCGTCCGACGGTGGCGTAATGCCACGGTATCACTTATGGAGAGACAGAAACATGCTGTTACCCTTGCTAACACCCGTTGCTTGCACGCGGCACTGAAGCTATGGAAGGCGAAACTGAAGCAGAAGAGGCAGATTGCCTGGCGAAACGACATGCGAGCAAAAATGAAGACTGTTCGCGAGAAGCGTGACCTAAAGACCCAGAAAGATGCTTGGGCAAAGTGGCGGCAATCTTTTTGCTCACACCTGTCTGAATTGCAGTATAATGAGCGCATTGTCCTGCGTTTTCTCCTGTGTTGGAGGTCACGTCTGTCTAAACTTGATTGCTTAGAAACGGCCGCAGATCAATTCTACCGCAGGTCAACATGTAGTGCCGTAGTGCACGCCTGGGAATGTTGGAAACGAGCCTTCGCAGTCAGCGATGCCGAAAAGGTGGTGACAACCAAGATCAGTCTCCGAATCAACCGTGAAGTAATGCAGGTGTGGACGAAATATGCGTGCGTGCATTTCCAAAAAAAAAAAATTTCCCCGAGGTCTGGAAACCAACCGCTCGCACAGCTATGACCGTCAAACAGCTGCTGGATTCTGTGACATATATGTGATGAAGCAAGCGATCAGATCATGGAAAGCTGCACGAGATCGGATATATGTAGGTCCCTAAGCTCTGTTTGCGAACACTTCGGCTTATCATTCTTGCAGAGAATGGAAAAGAGGGCGGATAAGCATGTTGCTAGACAGGATGATGTACTTGTCCGAGCTGTCACCCACGTGTGGAAGGCCCGTGAGCGCGGCAAACTGCTTGAGAGAGTCAGAGCGTTGCGCCTCATTAAAGACACCTGGTCGGTGTGGAGAGAACGGATGCGCCAGCATCGCCGGTTAGAAGGTAAAGCAAAATATATAATATTGCATCGCGCGGCGCTGATCGTATCTAGACTGCGCACTTGCCTTCAGCATGCGACCCAATTCATCTGCGTTGTCGTCCGTGCTAGAAACTTGGCTTCAAGTTTATACCATTTATCAGAACCGTCGGGCCTTTGCAATCCAACGTCACCTCGCTCGAATACAGTATGATGCACTCCTGAAATGGAGAGTGCAGCTACGCGCGAGACTGAAACTACTCAAGCATGCGAAAATCGTTGAAATATTCATAACGCAACGGCGAACATTGAACGTATGGAAATTCAAGCTCGCGGGAAAGAAGAGGCAGAACAAACTCAAGGCTCTGGAAGCACGCAGACTCGGGGAATGCATGAAAAGTGGGTCGCCCGAAGGTGCTGCGTCTCATCGGCTATTCTGAATAACTTTGTATAGTATGGCAGACAAAGGCGAATCGAAGGTATTGGCACCGCACGGCTGAAGAGCAGATTATTACTCGAGTCAATATGGTGGGCTTTGTGGGTTCGGACAGCCACGAGATTCTGACCTCGTCCACAGCGAATGTTGGCTGATGCCTTGAGCCTCTGGACAAATCGCGTCATAGAAATCAAGCTTCGAGAGCTTGAGATTCGCCAGAAGCATTCTGAGGCTGTACTGAAGTGAAGAAAAAGGGACTTTTATTAATATGAACCGTGTCTGATCTTTTTTCTCGTAGATCCGCCTTTTTTAAATGGAAAAACATATGCCTGAGACACGTCGAAGACCTAAGTCTGATGGAAAGTCATCTTGATATTAAACGGGCAGGCAGGTCTTTCTCTTCAAGACACAGCACTGATTTTAATGACTATATTGATTTTTAGAAAGCATGCGGCGCATGTTCCACAACTGGCTGGGTGCAGCTCGTGCTCGGCGGCATAAGCGGATTCTCTTGCGAGAGAGACAGGTCGAGTTTGATCGGGCCTCCATGCAAGTTGCGTGGGATAGATGGAGAGAGAAGTACACGGAGGAAAAGTTGCATCCCATAGTAAGCTTCCAGTATATGCACGCCGTAATCCGACGGCTGACTTTGGCACTGGAGGTCCACCAGGTAGCACAACAGAGCCAAAAAAACCTACTCTTCCGCGCTTTTGGGATCTGGCACTCAAAGACAAGAGTGAGTGGTCGCATATCGAAACGTACTCTTTCATTGACATCGCTTCGGCAAGTCTTTGCCAGCGATACGGTTTCATGCGTCTCGACTCAAGGCGAAGGTTTGGGAAAATTGGCGAGCGGCTATGCCTCAAGCCCTCCAGGCCAAGCAAGCACGTGAAACCCACACCACAGCCGTTCTTTGTACGTTTGAGAGTTATTAAACTATCAGTCCGCTAATGAATTTGGGTAGCACGAGCATTCGAGAAGTGGAGCCAAGCCTACAAAACGAAGCGGCACCTCAAGGAGATAGCGTGAGTGATCTAGTTGAAGGATTGCCGAGCTAGGACGATCATTAACCGTTATCAGCCGTGCCCGGTACTTACGCTTGCCGACCATGACCAATGGCCCACCCGTGGCCACACCCAAGCCTACCGGTCCACTGGCACTAAAGGCTACGAGGAATGCATACCCTCGGCGGAAGGCGGGTATTGAAACCGAAACTGAGGATTCCGATGCAGGCTCAGGCAGGCTTGCCAGTCGTTCCAATGGACTGACCCCGAAACCTGGCATCGTTAGCCTTCTGTCTAGCCGAACGCGTGTAGAACTGGTCAGTCGCTCTCGTCCAAAATTGTCCAGCCGAGGACGGGAATCGAGCCCTCCTCGTTCTAAATCATCCGCGCCGGCGACCGACGAGCCACCACCATCCCCACGACCACGCTTGAGTGCACGACGCAACGCGAGCCCAACACGTTCGAAGGCATCCCACCGTGACCCAAGTCCAGCAAGGTCTGTCGCTGCAATGCAGGGCGAGCCCGAACGGAGTCGGTTGTGGCACGAGCTAAGACAAGTACGGATGCGGTCTCGGCCACCCACGGACGAGTCACGATCGCCTGAGCCACCACCCTGAATTTGCCACGTACATGTCATTTTGGATAGTGGCAAGGCATGCGGCTGAATTGATGCTAGAGAGATGAGTGGATGATAGGATGTTGCGAATGTAAGCCCCCCTGAACCCACATGGTGTTGGTAGCATGTAGCATGCACGAGAGGATCCGAACCTGTCGAGCATGCGGCTTATTGGCCACGCTTGCAAAGTTTTGCTGTACAGAATTTGTATGATGGATAACAAGCGACGCGTGGTGAATGAAGACAGTGACTCTCGAAAAGCGTCCGGGAGGAGGGTGATGCCACATGGATCATTGCAGGAAGCGTGTAGGCACGTCCTCTTGGATAATCGGCCTGATCGGCATGCGTGAGACAAGAACATACACGAGGCACATTGAAATGCATGCATTGAAAACTGGCGAGGACGAGCCAGAGAATGTACTATGTATATGCTATCTGTCGTGGGCACACGAACTCGTGTTGCGGGGTTTTGATAGAAGGGTCACGAGTTTTGGTAGTATTGCCAGCCAACCCAATTTGCGATGACAAAGTACGCGCTGGTGGGTATAATTAGCAGCACAAAGTACTTGTAGTGCGTGTCCTGGGCCAAGACGTCAAGCACCTGATGGTGTTCATACGTCAGGCGAAAGCGGGCCGCGGGTGATGTTGCCTGGACGCACAGGGATGCCAGACAGTGGGAGGAACGCGCCAAAGAGGACGGCATAGGATGCCACCAGGAAGAAGAGCGAAGTAAGAGCGATGGTGAGGTTGGACGCGTTGAGGAACGACATGCGTTTGGTTGGTCGGAGGAGCGTGTCCAAGCACAGAGGTCGTAATCCCGGCCTGCCACCTGACGTTGATCGTCGCTCTCTCCTTTTGGATCCATCACTGATCTGAATTCACAAGTACAACACCTAAAACTACACTACTTATAACACAATGTTAGCAACCGAAAACTAGATGAATTCAACGACATAATCCATGTGTGTCAGGAGTATTAGACGGATGTGCATACGGTGTGATAGCAAGTGGCGGAATGCATGAGTGGTACAGAAATTGAGGGGTCCATGAGACGTCAAAGAGAGCGCAGTGTTCAACGTAGCATAGACAACAGAAAAAGAAAAAAAAGAAAATTCCGATACAGTTAAATGGAGGGAAAAGTCGAGCCAAAGGAAACTGAACGAGGCTTAGGCACTCAACTTGTTGCGTTTTTTGAGATCTGACCTTGAATTAGAGACAGGGAAATATTCAAGTCGACCGTCGTCCGTGTCGTGCATCCTGTGAGAGGACGGGTCATACGGACTGAACCCGTTTTCGTCAACATGTGGTGAATCGAGAAGCTGCGGGAGCGTTATCGTCGACGGAGGGGAAACTGGCTGCATGTCCGAGGACGATACACTCACCCGGTCTGGTGTCAACCGAGGATTGTCAGCGACGAACAAACCATCATGGCTCGTCGGCTCGTCGCAAGAATCAACTTTCAGACCACCAGAACTCCCATATGACGAAACGGAATCTGCGACACTTATCCTCCTCTTTTTCTTTAGACGGCGACCGATCGGCGATTCAGCGGAGGCTGTAATTGCAGGGGCATGAGAGTATTCCATTGCTTGAAAGGTCGGCATATAAATGGGCGCTGTGGGAACACCCTGGGGGGGACCAGGCCCAGCGTCCTTCTCGCTGTTAGTAGAGCCAAATGGGTCTAGACTGGAGTGTTTGCCACGAAGAAAGGGGCTGCGGCCTGTACATTTCTTGACTTCCTCGATGATGATATCCAGACCCTTGCCAGTAACGTTTGGGCAACCTTCGATGGAGTAGAGCTCAGACTCGTCAGCGCTATCCAAAAGGACACCACCGGCATTGATACGTCTCTGTAGGGCGACCGCCACTGCGCGGAGACGCCCATCATGCGCAGCAAAAACAGAGATGCCCTCAACGCGGCGAGCCCAATAAGAGAATTGTGTGTTTGACCAACCAGAAAGCACGAGGATGGTAGAGCGAGTAAGGGTGACGAAACCGGATGGAGAGGGTGGATAGGGATGGGTCAGCGACTTGAGGGGATTGTACGGATGGCTGCGTAATATGGTAAACGTCATCTAGTCGCGCGAGCATGGCGATAGAGCACAAAAGAAGGGCACAGGACGTACGGAACATAGGTTCGCAGCACTTCTTTGACGACCTCTACCTTTACGAGAAAATCAATCGCAGTGGCACCCGGTGGAGGATTGGGGTCGTCACTGGGATATTTGCTTCTGACGCGGATTTTTGACTTGATCGGTCCTAGGCGTCGTTCAAATAATCGAGCAGAGAAGGTGTTCCATTTTGCCTCGCCAAGCTGATCGCGAAGGAGGACCGCCGCGTAAGGGTCCACTTGGGAGGTGGAGCCTGCGACTGTGCGTTTAATCGCGGAACGGTTCTATATCAAAGATGAGTGCTAGCATGAGAGAAAACTGAGGCGACTCGCCGGAACGTCAGCCCTACCGAGTTCGGCGGGATTAGACTGTACGATGGGGAGCAGCAGGGTATGTGCAGGTCCCAATGGTTTGGGAGGGGACGAGGATATGGCAAAGTGGAGGGTTGCATGATCCACAGGACAGGACAGGTCGTGTAGAGGGGGGAGATATGCAAGAGAGGATTGTGGCGAGTGAATGCGAGAGTCGTGAAGGGAGGAAGGGCCACGGAGAGCAAGGTCCTGAGCATGATGCAAATGTTTCGGAGACATGTGTGGGCTATTGTGGACAAAGGCAGTGTTGGGGAGAACAAAGTGCAAGTCGGGATGCGAAATGGGAGCATCTTGGGAAGGGTAGGGATATGGAGGGAGAGGGAGAGAGAAGGGGCTGCAGTCAGAGAAGGAGCTAAAATACACCGAGGGGTCGTGAATAGATAATGCTGGAACGGCATCGGGGACGACAGTAGGAAAGGGGGCATGAATGTCGATGTCGTGTACGTCGTGGTCATGGGTGCGGAGATCGGGGAGGACGGTGGGGATGGTGTTATCGTCGAGAACGTCGCTGCCGCCGAGGAGAGCGACGGAAGCGGTGGACATGTCGTCTAGGACGACGACGAGAAGGAGGAGGAGGAGGGGGAATGGGGAGTTGCCGAATGAACGCTGTCATAATAAGGGCCGATCGCTGTTCGGTAATTGTGGGAAGAATATACCTAAAGTGGATTTTGGTGTGGTTGAGGACGCTCGAGGGAGCCTCGTGCTCGCCGTCAACGACGACATGGACGAGCGACCAGAGCTGAGGAGCCCAACGTGCGTCGATGTCTCTGATCAGTATTTCGCTCACGACAAGCACGTTACAGGGCTCATGACGGCCTGGCGCCATCTTCCACTCACCCAGCCTCCCGCACGCCATCTCCGTCTCTGCCCGAGATCCCTGCGGCGGACCTCGATCTCACGCGCTCGTTCGACTCCATCATGGGCAAAAACTCATCAGGGGAGCCGCAGTAAGTCTTGCCGTGTCCTCGCACAGGTACGATCAGTCACCGTCCCCCGCAGTGTTGAGCGAGTGCAAAAGCGGGCGAGTAACGTGTTAAGACTGACACAGGAGAACGAGAAATTGAAGGAGGAGCTGAAAGCGATGACTGCGCGGCTCGAGGCCGCAGAACGGCGCCGCCACGAAATTGCGAACCGCCAGCTCCAGCAGCCGTCTCTTGTCGCCGACTCCTACCCAGCTCGATCTCAGTCTTGATATCCGTTTGTTACCGTCCTTTCATTTTTCATACACATCTCTACACTTGATACCCCACCACGTTCATTCCGTCTGCTCTTCTTCCTTGTTACACTACCTTGGCCGTCATACAGTCTGATATCCGAACGTGTTAACCTGAGTCGAACGTACGGTCCCCTCTACGAGGACGGGTAAACCTTAATCTACAGAGATTAAATTCCATTCTTGCCCACACTCTCCATCTCTTCAACTACCATCATGTCTGCCCTCTCCAGCACACGCAAGCTCTCGTCCACCCTCGAGATGACCTCCACTAGACAGCCTCCCTCTCGCAGGGGATCTGAGCGTCGACTCCCCGACAGACGCGGCTCCGGTATCTCGTCTCGAAGGCCATCCATCGATCCTTCCAGGCTGGTCCCGATGGACAAGTTCGTCCCCTCCATTCGTGTTGCTATCAACTGATCGTGCCCAGAACTACCCACGTCGGGGGGACTGACCATTTCAACGTCGTCTTCGTTGGCGCGGGGAATATCATGTTTGGTCAGCTGTTCCTTCTAGTCCTTGTCTGTACCCTATTCACCCTGCTCCCTCAGGTTCGGACGAGGGTCCATGGAACCACTCCTTCCGCTTCGAACAGTGAGTGAGCTCCCCTCCTTCTCCACCGTCCGATACTCATCCCCTCTTAGCAAGCTCGGTCTGCGTCTCAAGGTCGTTGCTCTGATTGACCCCGCAACAGAGCGTGCCACTGCCGTCCTCCAGAAAAAGTGCGACTCATTCGTCGTCTCTGCCTATCGGGACACCCGTGTTTACAAGACGCTCGACGACTTCGTCAAGAACATGTCTCCAAAAGAACGCCCGCGTGCCTTTGTCATTGGTTCGCCTCCCATGTTCCGAGGCACCCTCCAACCGGGCCGTGATATCGAGATGCAGATTCAGAAGCACTTCCCCGGCGTTGCCATGTTCATTGAGAAGCCCGTCGCAACAGGCCCTAAGAGCGAGATCGAGGAAACTTTCAAAGTCGCCAACTTCATCTCCAATAGTGGTGCCATTGTCTCAGTTGGGTGAGGAAATCGTCTCGTTTGCTTGTGGAGCGTCGGGCCAAATCGTGTGTAGATATATGCTGAGGTACCTGAAGGCTACCCAAAAGATGAAACAAATCATCGAGGAAAACAACCTCGTCGTGATGGCTACGATCGCGCGCTATGCTTGCGCTTACGAAGCAATCGCTAAACCAGATTGGTGGGACAAGTCGAAGAGGCGAGTGCGCCACACCGCCCGGTGCATACTATTGCGTCTGACATTTATTTAGCGCTGGCCCTATCGTCGAGCAAGGCACTCACTTTTGCGATCTCTCTCGCTACTTTGGTGGTGAGGTCGATATCTCTTCCGTAGTCGCTCATTCGCTTGAATGGGATGAAAACGCCGGCCAGCTGTCCAAGATGGCCATTGACGAGAGCAAGATTGCCCCGGAGAACAGGATTCCGCGTGTCACCTGTGCCACCTGGTATGGTTCTTCCAATCTCCGGACCGACGAGGTCAATCATACCCTGCCCACTTCAGGAAATACGATTCGGGCGCAGTGGGGTCTTTTACGCACGTCGCTACTCTCCAGGGTCGCAATTACAGTTGCGAGCTAGAGATCCACGCTGATGGATACAGCCTCAAGTTAGCAACGATCTACTGAAACGAGGTTGGATTGCTCACCCTTCCCAGGCTTGTCAATCCGTACGTTCAGCCCATCCTCTTCGTCCGCAAGCCTGGAGACGATCATGAGCAAGTCTTCAACTTCCCCGATGACGATCCGTTCTTCTCCGAGGCACGCAGTTTCCCATTCCGCTTGTTACAATATGTGCTAACCCGGATTTTAGGTTTCTAACTGGATTGATATAATTGAAGACATCGAAGAGGATCCCGATGCCGCTCAGATCCTCAGCTCCTACGAAGGTGCACGATATCAGTCTAGCGCATCCCTGTTGACTAATGGAGCTCTAGATGCTTGCAGGACTTACGAGCTCACTTGGGCTATCCGCGAAGCTAGTGAGCGCTCTCGGGTTAGGAAACTGGCTGCCGCCAAGGCTACCACGACCAGGATCGAGGAGGCCATTTCTGAGGAGGAGTAAGAAGGGAATATAATCATATTGTCGACAGAGCCGGCATGGATTAGAACATACATGTCTAGAACTCTTACCAAACTGTATGATCAGCGCTTAGATACCAGTCACCTGGTTTAAGATTGCACCGCCGTGCACAAACAAAGTGCACGGGCATTGTTCATCTTGCAGCACCTCAACGCCGGTAGGCAGTTTATACTAGTACCGTGATTAAAACGAATTGCTGAGGAGCTCTGCTGGATCCAGTTGTAGCTCCACGCATCATCGGATATATCGCCCACTTGGAAATGGCATGCTACGCCAACGTTTTCAAATTTGTCGGTCCTCGAGCTCAATATTTGTCTGGTCGCCCCGTGTAAATTCATTTCTGGAGATGAAGGAACCTGGTCCTGGGCCAGGCGCGGCGACGACGACCCTGCCCTTCTGGAGACAACACAGGCTGTGCGAGATTTACAACTCAGTACGGCCTGGGCGGTGAGCGTCGATCCCGTTTCGGGGTTGGGCGCTGTAAAAGACGCATTACAGTCACCGCCGATGGTGCCCCGCACTAATCGCGGCAGTGATCTTCCCGGGCTTGATACGCTTGTTTCGCTGGGTGTTTGTCAAAGCGTAAGCTTCATCTGCTGCGTGTGTCAGCAATGAATCGAACGTGGGGAGATCTTTCATATTTCCCCAGACGGGGCGGATAGGGCCTGCTGTCGTGTTCTTCTACTCGTCAACCGAGCCGTAATTGTGAACGCGTAGACACGTACGGGTCGGGGATAGCCCGTCCTCCAAGCTTGGAATTGAGCATACGGTGACGAAAGGAAAGATCTGGGTTCAGGTCAACTGTCATACATTCCCTCTCGAATTGACCAACCGAATCGATGGTTTCTTTTTCTTCCTGCGTCAGAGGCCAGAAACGTGTCCACAGTGCTTCTATGAAGAAGACGTTGTTCTCCTTTGCAACCATGATTAGTGAGCGGAGTTCTGCGGAATTACACGTCAACGGTTTCTTGCATAGGACATACTGTACATGTGAGGGACGCCTATTCGAAACCACTTGCCTGTAAGGGAAATTTAAGTAGCGCAAACGTCGAGGTTCATACCCGATGTTTATGGTCGACGCCTTCGGGTGCGATTAGCACAGCACAAGATATTGTCAGTCGTAGTTCCCTATAGACAGCCTCCTGATGTGTGACCACAACCCTACAAAGGCCCTTCTGCGGCCCGCTGGACGGTAAACAAAGGCCTAAAAAATGGCACACTGGGAGGTAAAAACATGGGCTTACCTTGCCGATGTACACTTCGTCATAGTCCTCTACGCTCTTATCACCCTTGGCAAATTTATTGACGGGCCCTTTTCAACACTACGGGTTTCCATAGCCGGGTGACGTCAACCGCGTCACGACTGGTGACCTCGAGTGGTCCTCGACTGTGAAGCGATGTATGCTAAAATCTTGTTAGACAAGCAAGTATGAGTATGGCAACGAACATGTGGATTGTGTGAATGGGGCAATACCAGCCTGTGGAGATGATACTCCAGTGGCTAGTGAATGGCGATGTATGGAGACTATGTGTTTTCCAGCGAGTGCATACCACACTAGTTTATAAAGAGTTGGAGATCCAGGTCGGAATTAGTCTGATGCCAATCGAAAACGCACGTTGGTCCCGAAACGCGTCACAAAAAAAAGACTCTGCCGAGTTGGCAGGATTAGGAATCGATAATGGAATGTGGGCGGGTGGTATTCAAAGTGGCACATGCGTCGTACGGAAGGGTCAAAGTGTTGGTAGGCCAAGCTATGCTAGAGTGAACACTCAGCTCGCTGTCAAGCGACCCTCAGAGAGGGCCTCTTGGACTCTGGTTCTCTGTCGTCCGATACATCTGGGGCAACGAACGTCGCGTCGTCGCGCTTGCGTTTCCTCGCGAGCTTCGCCTTCCCCTTGCGCGCCTCTTCATCCCGCTCCTCTTGCAGGTGGGCCTTAAGCAGGGGCATGTTTTTCACGTCCCGCTCACATTTCCAGCAACAAAGGCTCTCTTTGAGAAGATGCTCGTAGTCGCTCTTCTTTAGTTGGGACATCTATTTAAATTCATATGATGGAGATATGCGAACGATGTCACAACGATGAGTAGAACGTACCCGCTCAAAATAAGAAGGGTCCTCGTCGAACCACGAAAGGACTTCTTGTAGGTGTAAGAAGAAGCCGAGCTTGGGGTGAAACGAGTTATAATGTTTCTTGTGCTTTAACCTTTCAGAACATAGATCGCTCGACAGTACATGCAGGTGCAAGTGTCTGCGAGGTCATGACACGAAAGACGGAGAAGAAGACATGGACTTACTCCATGCTCGGGACTGCATGAAATCCAGTCCAGATCTCCCATTGGAAGCCGTACCGGCTCTGCATCTCCTCGCGGATCATCTTCTTGACATTGTGGGCCGTATCGTTCAAGTCCATGAGCACTTGTTTCGCGCGTCCTTTGTCGCCCTTGAGCAAAGAACGAAGGTTGGCGAGCTCAGACACGCCCAGGGGCGGTCTGATACGTGGTAGGACTAGGAAGTGGAAGATCGACTTGGGGAACAAGTCAAAGACTGTCAAGCATTTGTCCGTATATTCGAATAGGACCGAGGGCGGCAACGTCTCTGGATTTACCTCTTGCGCGTACCCTCGCAAGACAGTCAAGTTCGACATGGAGCCGGTGGCAGTCGCGGACGCTGACACGGGAGACATCCGAGGTTGGCATCCGCGCTAACACTGAAGGGGAACACCGACGGAGGTATGATACGGTAGGGTACGGTAGGTACACTTAAATGATACGTTCCAAACAGAAAGCAAAGACCTCAGACGTCACCTCCCTGCCTTCAGTAGCTCTCTCATATTCTCGCTGAGCACCGGGAGTATGACATTCACCTTTCTACACCCTGCATCACTTTCAGTTGGACTCCAGCGACGGATGAAAGCATTGGAGGAAGATTGGCTGCTTTCCTCTGCACGTCGTCGGTCAATGTCCGCCACGAACTGGGAATACGAAAGGAAGAGCACTTCTGCCTGGGCGAGGGTAGAGTCGAGCTCGATAGTCATGCTGAGTTCGTTGCAATACTGTATAGGGGATGCGACATTCGTTCGTTCGTTCGTAACACGCATCAGTACTCACCTTCAAGATCTCATCAAACTGAAAAAGATGCACAAGTGAGATTGGTCTGATGGATTGATAAGAACTGTATGAACAAACCTCGACAAGGTAACGTAAGATCATGTCGCGATGCGATTGGAGGATGGCGAGTGCTACGAAGAGGACGAAATTGTTGCTGTAATAGTCCGTCCAAAGCACTTCCCACAGCCGCAATACATCATGGAAGGGGAATTCGCGTTTGAATACGATCAGTACCCAGCTACAAGATATGTCAGACAAGGCATTCGGCAAATGTTCATATGCTCACCGGAAACAGAAAAACAAATTGAGACCCTCGATTTTCTCTGTCAAGGAGCTCTAAGGCGAGGCTAATGACACAAGAGAACCACAAACCGAAATGTCGATACAGCTCAGGATCCATCACACTGATCAGTTCTTGCAGGGTAGACAACTGCTTCTTCATACCGCTCTGGTCGCGGAGGAAATTCTGACCCTGAGCAACCGTTGAGCGTCATATCACTCAGCTACATGAAAACGCACCACGCGATTCATGACTTCGACGAAGCACCAGAATGTCAACTCCTCCTCCGCATCCATCACAACGTATAGTGGCGCGCAGAGATCCGACATTCCCTGCACATATCCTTCGTCCGCATATGTGTCAGCATTAGGCATGGCGAATGAAATGGTAAATCTCACCAAGATCTTTATCATAAAAATTATACGTCAGAAGAATGCCACCCATACGGTCAATATGTTCATTACTGGGAGGTTGCGCTCCGATGTCCGTGAGTTGAGGTGAGATTGTAGAATCCCGTCGGTGGGCACGCCCAGCCTTGGGGTCGCTGAGCGAGTCCTCGTAGCTATAGGAGAAGAGTGGGTGGGTGCGATCCGTACGGCGACAGTCCACATCTATGCGATGCCGTTCCTCGAGAATATCCTGTCGATCGAAAACCTCTGGTACGCCGCACCATTCATTCTTTATATCCTGATAGCGTTTCCTGTGTAGAGCCGTGAACATCACGCATGTACTTGATGGGCCATACCAACCTCTTTTCTTCCCACCTCCTCTTGCGCTCCTCTGCGTCGGTATCCCATGCATGAACTCCAAGAAGGAAGGGCCAGATCTTCTTCCTCAGTGTTCCTGCAGGTGTTATTCCCCTCCTAAATACCTCCCGCCGCATTTCTTCGATCCTCACTTTTGGCCGCCCATCAGCCGCGAACCACTTTTGCCACGTCCTCTCATCAACAGGATTGCGGGGATCCCTTGATGTCTTTGGTGTCGGTAAATTGACCGTAGAATGCAGGAGCTCGAATACCCCTAGCGAAGATGTCTCTTCTGCCATATCTGGGGATGAAGTAGGCAACACTTGTGCCTCTCTCCTCCTCGCCCTATCACCCTCCTCTGCTACGATCCGTGCCCATCGAGCAAGGTAAACGCGGGCGCTCTCAAACTCCCCAACGCCACCCTTCTCGACCCAGCTGCCCCACTCCCATTCACCGTTGGCGCTCACAAGAGACTTGACAGGATCAGGAAGGTGTGGAACGATAGGCTTCGCGAGAGGGTGAGACAATATATTTTGTGCAGCATGGCGCGTCGCACGCGTGATGTTGGAGAAGGATTGTAAAAGTGCAAGACGTGCTTGGGACGTATTTTGCGTTGTCGAAACAGAAGGAGGGTAGAGGGAGCGATGCAATACTGACGTGCGATTCGAATAAGGACTAGCCGTGCGGGAGAGCGGAGTAGAAATTGGCCTGGGACGACGGTGAGCTGGGACGGGTGAGTGGGAGCTTGCATAAGATGATTGCGCAAGGACGTCGTCAACCGCATTATCGTCAAACAATTGAGTGGAATGTGCCTCTATGTCTGCTCTTGAGGGATCGACTATGAACAGCGTTGGCTGAAGAGAAGAACGCAAGAGATGTGCATAACATCGTAAACGTGATATGAGATCTTCTCCTCCCCACGACACAGACGAACGTGGTGCGGGTCCTGACGTGCTCAGAGAGGCAGATGGGGGATACGCATTCGAAGAGTTCCGCCGGTTGTATGAACGTGGCATGAGGGTCCTAGACAGCGATTCATCGTCATGAAAGTGCAGAGTCGGTAGCGTGGACCCGTTGATGAGATTGATGCCTATGGTGCCGTCTGTTGAAAAATTCGAGAGGGATCAACACACAGAAGCAACGAATCTCCCCAAAGCGCTTACACCATGATGACAGTGTCGGCGGATGGATCAAGAGGGAATATATGGATGTCAGAGGGACGGAGAATGCATACGACTCTGGTCGTTGAGTTGGCAAGTCAATGAGGACTGCGTCTGCGAGGCACACGGTGAGACAGGAGAGATGGAAAGGACAGATATGCATGCCAACCTTCGTCCTCTTCGTCTGAGATGGCACTCTCGATCCTGACAAATTTGTCCCACTCTTCTGCCCCCTTTTCGTTCAAGAGAGTCTCTGGTATCCACGCGAGGAGATATGTCGGATTCACTGCCTCCTACAAACCATGGTGAGGTACCCTTGGTAGAGGAGACGGAGACGTACACGTTTGACGAGTGCGACGAAGCCAGGGATGTTGTCTCTCGCGTAGGCGGTGGGATTGACGTAGACCTTGGACTTGCTGTAGAGGAGTCTGTACTTGCTCTCCTCGCTGGCAGGTGCAGACAAGGAGTCGTCGTCGTCGGACATGCGCTTTATTTCGACCATGGAGCCCGACTGTAAGAGGGGTTTAGCTGAGTTGGACATGAGCCCAGACATATTCATGCATACAGATACGATAGAGAGCGCGCTTTGAGAGAGAGAATCGCCGCCACGCATGACACCGCAGCCGTACGCAGCCATCCGATTGTGGCAATGTTCCTCACAATGTACAGTCTACACGCCTCGCCCACACAATCGTCGGATAGAATGAATTACAATAAAACAGACGTGTTCCCATTACTTTTGGTACGACCACACATTCCGGAGTACTGCACGACCCACACACACGAACGACGGTAAAGTCGTCAGCACACCGTTCCAACCCGAGGAATGAATACTTACACCCAGCTTTGGTCGCTAGCCGGTTGAGGGAATCATCACTCTCGCCTTGTGAGCGGACCTGCCCACAGAGTGCAAACGAGGTGTAGGTGTTCAGTGCACGGCCGTTGGCATCGACGTCAGCGACATTGATCTGGACCGATGCGTGGTCCTTGGAGGTAATCAGACGGTCTGCAATGCGACGTAGGCTAGACCGTCTCTGAGGTTGGCGAGACAACTTACTAGTGGCCGCACACTTGCGGGGGACGTAGAGATCAACGAGGACACCCTACAGAGGGAGTCGACTATCGAATAGACCCATGGCATAAAGCACATACCTGGTCGTTTTCCATTGCGAATGTGAGATGACGATGGATGAGCAACGCAGCTGGCTACTGTAGATGTGTGGGAAAATATTAAGTCAGAACTGTACAGTTACATATCCGATTAGATTGCTCGGCAACAGCTACCTCGGAATGTTAGGTACAAAGATCACGACGCGAAAGAGCTTCTGAAGGCGAAAGCTGCGGTGTGATGAAGCAGGTTTGGATGCGAATATACATAGGCATCATACTCGTGAATGCGGAGAAAGGAAAAGGCACATGCGTCAAGGGAGAACAAGAATACAGACATGTCAGTACGGGAAGAAATGCAGAGGGCCCTGGTACAGGGTGAACAGATATCACTGGTCCAAGTCGCAGGCATGGTCCGTGATAAAGCAATATGTAAGCATGGCGAAAGTAAATCTCGGTAGGACTACATCGTGGAGTTGAGATGACGTTAGTTGCATTGTAGATAGCGAGCAGATGCGCGCAATTAACTGCGTCAGATGAAAGTAAGCGTTCGATTATATGCCGTTAAGATGGAAATGACGAGAATGGACAAGTGAAGGTTCAGAAGGGAGTGCTGGGATTGACGCCACATGGGAAGACAGGCATGAGATTCTGGAATGTGACATTGCTTGGATCGAATGGAATACGAGGGCGCGGCGTTCTTGGGCAATCCGAAAGAGGATCAGTGGGGTGATTCGAGGGATGCTGTACAAGGTGTGACTCGCCAGGGGAGGACTCGTGGCCACTCCCAAGGGGATTTGAGCGCAGAGGCGTCTTTCTGCGACGCACGGGTCCAGAAGCGGGGATAGTGTCTGAGAAAGCGACGGGACCCTCGTCGAGCGGCAGCTGAGAAAGATCCGCGATATCGCAGTTGATAGGACTTGGCATCTCGAGGGCAGAAACCCAAGGGAGTTGATCGAAAACAGATGGGCGTGCAAAGGCATCGAGAGGACAGTCAACGCGTTGTGGATGACGACGGCGCCTGGTAGAGCGAGCAAGGAGACGAGACGGGGCACGCCTCTTGTGGGGTGGACCGCGTGGAGTAGGTGATTTAGCGTTCTGCGGCATGACAGGTCAGGTAGGTGCGCCAACAAAGTAGGAGAGTACACACGAGAGCGACGTAGGGTGAGTCGTGGAGTCTGATGGGAGACAAAAGACGAGGGGGAGAGAGGAATGTTCGTGGATGTACAGAGCGCTGTAAATCGCATGAGGAGAGAGGACGGAAGAGGGGGAATTGACGGACCAGGTCGTCGGACTCGTCCTGGGCGAGGAGGCAGGAGTGCTGAGAGGGGTGGCGCGGAGACGGTGCGAGGATGGCAGGCATTGGTGTATGAGATGAGAATAATGATACAGAGTGGCTAAAGAGAGGGACGAGTCATGCTGAAAGGGGTCGAGACAATGCAGAGCGCAGGCAACGAGGCTCCCTGGCACTACCATATTTGGAAACATGACTCTGCCACCACCAAGTTGGGCAACGTCGCGGACGCCGGGCGAACAATGCGGAGCGTCAATGCGTCCCGAGGCCACACAAGCGGTCGTGGCATGTAACGAGAAATGTCAAAGTAGATTTTGGTTACCAGAGCAAATGATAAAAGTGCGACAATGCCGATGCAACTAGTGGTGATACAGATACGCGTTACTACGTCTAGTCAATCTCCTCCATCGCCGAAGTAGAGGCAGCCTCAGCAGCGGGTGCCTCCTCCGTGGCCTCGACCATAACCTCATCGTCATCCACATCGAGACCCAAGCTGATCATACGGTGGATGCGCTTCGAGAAGGACATAGGATCGTCCAGCGAGAAGCCAGACGTAAGAAGTGCCGTCTCAAACAGCAAGTACGTCAGATCCCGGACCGACTTGTCAGCCTTGTCCTCCGCGACCTTGCGCTTCAATTCCTTGATGATCGGATTGCGATAATTGAGCTCCAACGTCTTCTTCGACGCCATGTACGATGACATCGACGAATCGCGCAAGGCCTGAGCTTTCATGATACGCTCCTGCAAATAATGTTTAGCTGAGCTCTGACCAAGAGTTATCCAACGCACCATGTTCGATGACCAGCCAAATTGACCAGTAACGAGGACGCACGGCGAGTCAGTGATTCGGTTGGAAACGACGACTTTCTCAACCTTGTCGCCCAATGCCTCCTTGATCGTCGTACACAAATCATTGAACTCGGCGGCTTCTTCCTCGCGCAGCTTCTTCTCCTCTTCAGTCTCCTCAAGTTCCAGGCCCTCTTTCGACACGCAGACAAGCTTCTTACTCTCAAACTCCTTGAGTTGAGTGATCGCGTACTCGTCAATGGGATCAACCAAGAGCAAAACTTCAAAGCCCTTCTTCTTTAGGACCTCCAGGAACGGCGAGTCCTTCACAGCCCCAAGAGATTCTCCCGTGAGGTAGTAAATCGACTTTTGGATCTCAGGCATACGAGTGATATAGTCTAGAGTCGCGATTAGACATCATTCCCTATAACAAGAAGTGAAGACGTACCTTTGAGCGACGTTTGCTCCTCCAGAGCCTTGGTGGAGTAGAAGCGCAAGAACTCAGCGAGCTTGCTACGGTTTTGAGCGTCTTCGTGAATACCAAGTTTCAGGTTCTTGCCAAAGGCCTCATAGAATTTGCTGAAATTGTCCTTGTCCTCCGCAATCTCGCTGAAAAGGTCCATACACTTCTTGACAATGTTCTTACGGATAACCTTGAGAATCTTATTCTGTTGGAGAGTCTCACGGGAAATATTGAGGGGAAGATCCTCGGAGTCGACAATACCCTTGACAAAATTGAGGTATTCAGGGATGAGATCCTCGCAATCGTCCATGATGAAGACACGGCGAACATAGAGCTTAATGTTGTTACGCTTCTTCTTGGATTCGAAGAGATCGAAGGGAGCACTGAAAAGGAAATGAGCTGCGCAAGTACGTCGCAAACCGATCCCTTACCGTTTGGGAACGAAGAGGATAGCCTTGAACTCGAGCTGACCTTCAACCGAGAAGTGCTTTACGGCCAGGTGATCTTCCCAGTCGTTTGTAAGCGATTTGTAGAAGGAAGCGTATTCTTCAGAGGTGATATCCTGAGGATTGCGTGTCCAAATAGGTTTCGTCTTGTTGAGCTCTTCATTGACGACCTGCTTCTCCTTGACCTTCTTTGTCTTCTTGTCCTTGGATTTGTCCTCCTCGTCCTCAACCTCCTCGATCTTGGACTCTTCCTTCTCCTCTTTCGCTTCCTCCTCTTCATCTTCGACTTCCTGTAGAACGCTTTTAGAATTGAGCAAGAAAGCAGACTCAAGACGAACCTTCTCGACCTCCTTGGTCACGGCGAGCTGGATGGGATATGAGATGAACTCGGAGTGCTTTTTGACAATGTCCTTGATTTTTTTTTCCTCCAGGTACTCAGTCTGGTCTTCCTTCAAATAAAGACGGAGCTCGGTTCCACGACCGAGAGGAGGGTTGACAGTATCAGGTGTGATGGTGAAGGTACCACCGGCAGCGGACTCCCAAATGTATTGCTCATCGTCATTGTGTTTGGAAATGACTTGAACGCGCTCTGCAACGAGGTATGCAGAGTAGAAACCGACACCAAATTGACCGATCATAGAAATATCGGCACCGGAGCTGAGTGCCTCCATGAAACCCTGCATAAAACGCGGTCAGGACACGAGTGAGAATATGAAAATTTGATCAACCTTGGTACCAGACTTGGCGATTGTGCCCAGGTTGTTGACGAGGTCGGCCTTGGTCATACCGACACCAGTGTCACGGATGGAGAGGACCTTGTTTTCATTGTCGGGAGTGATGCGGATGTAGAGCTCTTTGGTGGTATCAAGAGCTGAGGGGTCGGTCAAGGAAGCATAACGGATTTTGTCGAGGGCATCGGAGCCATTAGAAATCAATTCCCGGAGGAAGATCTCCTTGTTAGAGTAGAACGTATCTGGTGATCAGATGAGCCGAGACTGACGATTAGCCGTTGGACATGGTGCTCACTGATGATCAAGTCGAGAAGTTGACTGATCTCAGCCTGGAAGCCAAAGCTCTCAGTTGCCATTTTTAAACTGAATAAGGGGTCAGGTGCGGAGGAGGGGGAGAAGATGTGTTGCTGACCGTTCAGGAAGATAAGAGGGAGAAGAAAGTAATGCAACGCGTTTGATCGCTCGTCTTTAAGTAGTCCTGATTTCTTCTGTTCGAGAAGATTCGATGACCAGCCCTCGGAGCTACACAAAGACGAGCCGATTCCAGAACATTCCATCGCGCTTGCCTATTGGCCGTCAAGTTTAACCAGCGCTAGCTAAGTACATGGTGTATCCGTCCGTTGTCGTGTCTCGTAGACCAGCCCCCGCTGCCCACTCAACTGAGCCTTCAGTCCTTCCAGCGCCGCCCGCATCTCGTCCATGTCGTCCTTCAATTCTGCGTTCTCTTCTCGCAGCCTCGCATTCGCAGCCGCGAGCTCTGATTTTTCTGCGACGATCGCAGCAATCTCTGCTTCTGGTATACGTCGTGAAGCCTCACACTTCTTCTGTACCAGCGCTAGCTTAGCCTCCAGTCCGTGATTTTGACGACGATACGCCCTGTGTAAGGTCGTGAGCTCATCCAAGTTGACACCAACGTGTAGAATCTCACCGTGCTTCGTCCTCCAATTTGTCACGCGTCTTTTCGTGACTCTCCAGCAGCATTTCCATCTGCTTGAGTTTGCTCTTGATGAGCTCGATTTCCTTCCCTCTAGCACTGAACTTTTGAAAGTCTGCGTCCCTGCTACATGTCAGTGCCTCTCTTACCATCACGTATGTGAGCGGCCCTACCAAAGTCTCTGCATGCGAATATTTTGCTCAATTTGCCGTTCGTAATCGTAAAGTCTGTCGATTTTGTGCTGATTCTCCTTTCTCTGGGTCTGCAGCTCGAACACCGCCTTTTCTGCGTCCGCCAGCAGTTTCCCCTGAGCCGCGAAGAGTGCCTATTTGGCTTTAAACAATTAAATTCCTCTTTGAGCGGAAATAATTCCTTACCCTAGCTTCCTTCTCCGCAGTGCGCAATACTGCTGCTTCCAAGACCCAAGCCTTCTTCTCCTCTCGAAATTCTCTGAGCTTCTTCTGGAGTTCTGTATTCCAATCTGCATATTTATTCTTTGCGGATGAAGACTGTTCCTTGTGTTCTCGTAGCTCTTGTTCAAGACTTTGAACTTGGGCTTTATATTGACGCAGCTTGTTGTGCTGAACAAAATCAATATTGTGTCCATGACAGAAGCAGGGAATGAATTCCTACAAGCGCTTGACGGTCGGTCTCCGCATTCTTTGAGAGGACGTGATCTTGGTGGAGCCTCTCAATGTGACGCACGTTTTCTCTCGACTGCCAAAGTTCGAAGTTGAGTTCGCT
>JBBPQW010000273.1:0-27021 GCA_038092695.1 Boletus rubropictus
ATTTTGAGAAGGGGCATTCCGGACAGGCGATGTACTGCAGCATGATAAGATTACCCACCCAGAGACGTAGAAACCAACATACCGCCCTTCGGGTGACGTACTACGCCGCTTCTTGGGAAGTGAATTGGTGGTAGAGCGATCATAGTGGGTTAATGCCGGAGAACTAATGAAGATCGATGAACAACCTCACAGGCTACAGCAGCAAAGAACGCACGAGATGACAGGTGAATCATATATACTCAATGCAGAGCTGGTTGATGTCGACCGCATGGGGTCTTTATTGTCATAGTTGACATAAATGATGGGAGGGTGGCTCATTTGTGATGCAGCCTGAAAACCGGGCCACATGTAGGTCGCAGTAGGCGAATTAAAGACCGAAAGAGAAACAGGTCGTTGTAGACTCTCGTTATTACTCCGTGGTTCCGTTAGGGACATAGAGGCGATGCGGCTTCTTGTAGCCATCTCCGAGTGAGATGAGGGCCAATGACACGTGAACAAAGAATCACCTAGAGATTGGCCGGTCTCTCGAGTTTCCATGTTCCGTTGCGTTCCAAGACCGTGGAGGGGGTAATCGGCGGTCGTGATCGAAATTGAAACCCTCACGAGAGAAAGGTGGCAAGACATGTTGTGGCCTGCTGTTCGCAGGGAATATATTACAGTCATATTCCGATCAACAATTCACCGTGCAGGAGAGGGAAAAAACAGGATGACGAACTTTAATGGCGCCTTGAGAGTGCATTCCGGGGCCTGCAGCTGTTCCGTCAATTGGGGAGATCGGGGTCGGTCAGACGCGGCCGAATGACTCGAACGCATCCTGATGCACTCCGGAGATGGTGACTTCATGCCAGGTTCTGGCCGCTCAGCCGGACGATCTGTCAGGTTCTCGTCATGCGCTGAGGATTCGGAAGCCCTGCAAAGACGTTGGATTACGAGCCACCCAGTGGCGAGGACATATGGCGTCAGCATGAGCACAGTGCAGGCAATACACGAAAGCAGGAAAAAAGCAAGATACAGAGCGACGGAGTTCGCGCTTTTTGAAACGCGGGACGATGCATTATTGCAACGTCGTATGGATTGTTAATCCAAACATCAAGCTGAGAGAGGAGGGAGCATCATTACTTGCCATAGGTGCTTTTTAGCCTTGTCAAAACATTCCTCAGCTCCGGAAACTAGCAAGGACGGCGGTGAGGCCATGGCGAATGGAAGGAAGGTGAAACGATGTTCAGATGTCGTTTGAACGGGGGAGGGGATTTAAGAACAAAAGGGACCTAGTTGCCGGTGGAGATTGTGCACATAGATATACTACGCGATCAGCACTAAATCGAGTTTTCCCAGTGAACGAAACATGTATCTGGTCGGAGATCTGAAATTGTCTGCATCGGGCGTCTGGTCTCGATGCTCGCGGGATATAGCGCATAGAAAGCCCTTAACCTGAAAGGTGCACAGTCCGAATGTGGAAAAGCGGATGGAACAGAGCGTGTCAGACAAATGCGATAGGTAGGTGGGTCCGAAGGCCATATCGATTAAACGACAGCCGAAACATCTTACGTACGCAGAACCGACCAACGACCACAAGGCCCATCTGTCAGAGCAAAGTGAGGAACAGGTGATGCTTTGGAGTAACAGACCTAATTAGCGCACTTTGCATTTTGGTCGACTTTGTCAACTCCGCAAGGCGTGGATTTGCGACCGGGTCTCAGAGCCACACGGATTCGTTGGTTCACAGATGTTGACAGCTGTATGGGCTTTATTTGGAAGCAACAACACAGCAGATCTACAACACATTGGCGAGTTGCCCACATTTCCAGCACTTGACATCGGGTCTGCATGACGAGAAAAATGACCGATCTTGAGACAAGCACTGCAATCGAAAGAGGATGCTGTGTCGGGACAGTGACAGTCTGGAGGGCTTACCTAAAATAACTAACACCTGCATAATTCAGTGTTGTTCATTGTCGGGGGCGGCCGACTCAAGCTAGAGGAGCTGTGTGGAGTGCATGATGGTGGATTCTTCTTCGCATTGATGCGAATTCATTTCCGTTTCACATGGTAACAAGGAGCGGGTTGGTGAAAGAGGTGACACCTCCCCGATCCGTCTAGATCGCCGTAGGGGTTTCATAGGCCTATCCAAGCTACCCACCACCATATCATCGCCGCACAGTTGCATTGCGAGGTCTCCTCGATCTTGAGATTGGGGAGTGATGAAGAATGGTGTTATTATCGACTGTTCGTCATCGTCATGAGAATCGGGGTGGGAGCGTTTACGCTTGGAGGGGGATGGGAGGGGAGAATAGATGCCGGATGATGGGTGGGGGAAAATTTGGCGATTGTTTTCACGCGCGGTAAGTGGGTAACCAGCAGCGGCGGCTAAAGAGATGGCAGGTGCCTGTTTCAAGGGTAAGGAAGGCGGTGAATTCGGATAGCCCTCAGTGACGGCTATAATACACGTTGTAAAGGGGGCGGGGAATACGCGGAGGCAGAAAACAGACTTTTTCGGGCGCGCATGGAGGCGGCGCGAATGCTGGCAGCTAAATCGCCTGCGGATGTGCTTGGGGCAGGAAGTTAAATGCATCGAGAAAAAGAAACAGAAATGCACGCGGCTCACGCGTCGCCCCCTTGGAACTGAGAAGCGAGTCTAGTCGCATGCTCGTCGTCTGTTAATATACGTTTCATGGATGAAGGTAGCATCGCAAGTACAAGTACAAGTTGCGCTCAGCTTTGACGCGATCACGGCTTATTGGTCACGTGACGGATCGAATGAAACAGACCCCCCCCCCGACCGGCATCGACGGCATCCCCATCTCCGCCCAGATGAAATCCCATAATAGGAAATGTCCTACTCGTCGCTGTCCTTCGCACGGGCCTCCCGCTCTCTCTGAGCGCTCGCTATGCTCCTCCTCCTCCCCTTCCTCCTCCCTGCCCGAGCCCAGTCCATATCCACCAACCTGCCTGTTCCCCCTCTCCAATGGCTCAACATTACCCATCTCCTCCAGGGTACCTCCGCACCCCCACTCAAGTATCCCTCCATCGGCTACGACGACGACTCACGCTCTCTCCTCCTCTTTGGCGGCGAATCTTCGAGTCGCATCCCGACTTCCCAGACCTATCTGTCCGTCTGTCCCTTTTCCTCTTACACCCCACCTCACCCTCTTTCCTCAGCATCGACTTCAACACCAACGGATGGACTCTTCCCGCCCCCCAAGCAGATCTACCCGTGACCCCCCCTCCTGCCAGGTATATGGCCCTCAGTGGCGATGATTTCTCTTCCAGCTAGTCCGTCTCCCGCCTCTCTCCCCTCTCATCCTCTCTCATCCCCCTGCAGCCGCCATGCCCACCTGCTCCTCGGCGGAAAAGGCAGCGATGGTCAGCCATTGTCCGACGTCTGGGTTCGTTGCCGCTTTCTCCTTTTCCTTTTTCCACTTACGCTACATCCAGGAGTACGACTATGTCAACCAATTCTGGTCTCAAGTTACTGTCTCTGGTTCGCCTCCCCCCCGATGGAGTGCATCAGGGGGCCGAGATTATCGTACCGCCGCCGACACCGCCTCCACTAACACCACCTTCTACATGTCCGGCGGCACGGATGGTAACTCCTTATTTCCCCTCAACGAGGTTTGGCAGTTCAAAATCACCGGCACTCTCTCCTCCAATCTCGCAACAAACGATACCTTCGGCAGTTGGTCCAGCCAAACCATCGGTAACATACCTGGTTCCAGCATTGACCAAGCTTCCGTCGTCCTTGGGAATTCTATTGTCTCCGTCAGTGGATGTAATACTACTGCTGACTCCAGCGACACGTGCGCCGAACCCAATTCTTACGTCGTCAGCGCCGGTTCTCTTCCTTCTGAAATAGCTCCTCCTTCCTGTCCCGCCCCCCGACATGGCGGTGCTCTGGTCTTTAACCCTTCCGCAGCCTCCTCTTCCTTTACTTCACAGGTTTTCCTCATCCTCGGCACTTTTAATTCTTCCTACTGGGACGACCAAGGCGGACTTCAACGTGGTGAAGTCGCAATTTTGGACATTAGTACTGGGGAATGGAGTAGAATCCTTCCTGCAGGTGATCCGGGGACATCCGGGATTCCTACTTTCCCTACCCCCCGCGCAGGCGCAGTCGCTTACTCGTTCAGTGAGGCACTTGTCGGCAGTAACCGACAACAAGCCGCAGATACCATCGTTTTTGGTGGTCAAGATGAAAATGGTACATACCTTGATGAAGTCTGGATCCTTAGAGCCTACAATGGTGTCATCACCGCCTCTAATTCTTCCTGGGGCGGACCTACTGGGCAACTGGAAACTGGCGTCAGTGCCAATGGCGCAGGGGTCACTATTCAATATATGACCCAATGTGCAACACAGCTCACGTCGGCTCCAACGACGACCTCTCCCACGGCCACACCGACGGTCTCCACTGCTTCCACCCCCAACTTGTCTGAACCCTATGACGTTTCCTTTGCACACAAGCTTATCTCCCCTCTTTCTGTCGCCCTACTCCTTCCCGCGATCCTCCTCGCGCGATTAGCACTTCCCCCAGCAAAGATCATAAGTCCAACTGAGCGTAAATCCCCCTTTGTCTATCCAGCTTCTGTGATGGCTATTTCGGCATACGGATTGGGGCTCGCAGGCCTTGTTACATCCTTCACGTCCATCCGATCCACCGCGGTCGTGACAAAACGTAGTGCTTCAAGTCTCTTTCTACGAACAGGACACGGTATAGCGGGACTAATACTTGTTGTTGCACTATATATCATTGTTCCTTTCTTCTATCTTCTGTCATTCCTTCGATCAGTACGACGGCGCCGCCAAAAGGAGGCCATCGATCGTTCCGAGGCTGTTACATCTCGCGCCAATTCAGTGGATATGCCAGAGAAGCTGGGATCCAGTTCTGCTCCACAGCAGACACAGTACCCACCTTCACCTCCCGCCTCACCACGAGCGCGTCTACACTCTTGGGGTGGCTCTAGTTTTTGGCTTGGTCGGCGGAGCCGGGAAGGAAGGATTTCAACTGACAGCGAATCAATGCATTCCGCTGCACCTCAGCGAGCCTTCGAGGTAGTTAACCGTCCTGCACGCATCCGTAGGGCCAGCAGCAATGGCCTCGCGTACCCAAATATCGAGATTTACCAGCGTGTGCCAGTGGTGCCTCGAAGTCTAGGTGATGTCGATTGGCTCGATCGGCGGCGCAGCCTGAATGCAGTGGTATGTACGATCTTCCATGTCGCTAGAGAATCTGACGACGCTGACTTCATACTGCTTCTCCTGTCCCTACCTTCCTTTCATCGCGATATTCGTATTAATGATGGTCATCAAATTAACAGAACGAACTTGATTTCGCTGCCAATCATGGCAGAACGCAAGGACCTTTGAATGGCTCGACTCCTAATACAGCAGACATGCTTAGTACCCGCGCGTTGATGGCAGCGCCTGCGTTTCCCCGTACCACGTACGAGCTCCCACCGCCTATCGAGCTCTTGTTCCGGATTTTCCTTCACATGCTTGTTCTTGCACTTTGCCTCATATCCCTCGTTGCTCTCTGGTACCGTGCCCCCATGGCTCTGTTTGCCGTATTCCTCCTTTGGACTGTCATTTTTTACATATCACTCTTTGCACTTGCTTGGCATGGGCGTCCGGGTAAATCGCTTCTGACTACGTTGGCTGCGCGCGTTCGCGGCCCACTCCCTCAGCCTGCCACCTCCCCCGGTACACCAACGTCCCGCCCGCTCTCCATGACAGGCACTGATCAATATCCTTTCCCGACCGACGCTCGTGGACCATACCTGCATCAACCTCAGTACCGCGCAATTGGCCACGACGACGTATCTACAAGCCAGCCTCGTTCTGTTGAGACAGATGACGATGACGATGATGTCGATGAAGACACTAGACAACGACGAATAGAGGAAGAAATGGGGAGACGGGAGGTCTCGATCGTCACGGTCCCGAGACGCCGATTGTGGATTACGAACCCATCATGATCATCCACCTCATTTCTTCTTCGGTTCTCCCCGTTCTTATGCTCATACATGCCCAATACTGACTACAATCATGATGAGACCGAGATTGAAAGGTTGACGTTTGCTTCCTTCTTTTATCAATGTTTTGCTGCCCAGCCATGCCTCGTCGTTTGCAAGCATCCACTCCCGAGTTCACATTCTCCCCTCTTTGGTTCCTACCCATGCATCATATCATAACCCTTTCAACAAGTCAATAATCACCTTCATTCAAGGATTCGTGTTGCATTGTTTCACGGTATATTTCGAGTAGATCTATTCTGGACATTTTATCTCGAGCAGTACCGATGTATTTCTGTACGCCAAGGACATTAAAGGAGTGACTTATTTCTAATGTCTTCTTATTTTCGAAGGCCCATTAAATATCATGTTAGAGGGGTGAGTGCTAGAATCAACAGTAAGGAGGAAAGGATCTAAAAGAGGGGTAAGCTAGCATGGCGCGCATGATAAAGAGGCAACAAGAGTCCGAACGTGACCAATAAGATAAAAAGTTTATTGCGCGCCTTCGACGGCCACGTCGTGACGCCATCTATCCACGCGCCCATACTTGGTAGCATCCCGCACTGGAGGAGGAGAGGGAGGTATGCCCATCAAAGGGGGGACACCCATGCCCATGCCCGCATTCATTGGCGTTCCGAAAAACCCAGAGCCCATCATCGCAGGGGAACCAAAGTAAAAGCTGTTGTGCATTTGCGTTTGCATCATTATTTGCTGCTGCTGCAACCGGGCAAGCATCTGGTATTGTGTCTTGCGCTGTTGTTCGGGGTGGAACGCAAGTGGCTTGTTGTCATCTTCACCCCCATCATCCCCACCATTTTCAGCCATCATTGGAAGGGAGGCATGGGAAGTCATGGCGGGAAGACGAGAGGCACGGAGACCAAGAGGTTGTTCGTCGTCGTCGTCTACCGGTGGGCGTCCGCCAGAGAGTTCATCGAAGCTGAAATTTGGCAGGGATAGCTTGGACTGGCTGTGCGAGATCTTCGATTCACTAAGCACTGCTGCAAGAGGTTTGTCTTCGTCCTCGTCCTCGTCTACGAGCCTCGGTGGCAACTGCGTCGCCCGATTGGCAATCCGCTGAAAGGCTGCAGTCAAGGGAAGATCTTCCTCGCTGTCTTCATCCTGACCCCCAATTGGCAGTGCCTCTGTTAGTAGAGCGGTAGACCTCCCGTGGCGAGGTTCACTATAAGCTGTGCGTCTTGGCTCTTCCTCCTCGTCAGACGATCCTGCTACCCAATTATCGGCCGCTTTGTCGGTGAAATGGCCAAGAGATTGTCCCAAAGGAACGTCGTCGTCGCCTTCACTCTCGCTTGATATATCATCGTCTGCTACTGGCACACGTCTTAGAGTAGGCTTCTGAATAGCCGGAAGCACAGGAGGCTCGGATGACACGCGAGACACTAAAACGTCCTGAGGGTCTACCTCGGGTTGTAGCGGCGTTGATTCTGCCTCCTGCAACCTCGGCTTGCCCTTCTTCTTCCGCCGACGTCGCTCTGCGTCCTCTTCCTCGCGTTTTTTACGCTCCTCGACTTCAGTCTGTTCCTGGGCCTCAATCTCCTTGAGCTTCTGCAGCTCACGATCCCACAATGTGTCAACGCCAAAGACGGAGCGGCTTTGAGGGAGACCCCCGGCGGAGGCCGAAGCTCCAATGATACGTGGTCTCTCGCCATTTGAGTCGGGGAGCAGTCCGGCAGCGGAACTTTGCCTCGAGAATGCCGAGGCCCTGTTACCAGAGTCCTGCAAACTCGGTGTTGGGCCAAGCGAATCAGGATCAATCAGGGTGCTTGAACGGTTGATCTGTCCGCGGACCATCATAGAGGGCCGGTTATCACCCTGGAATGTACTATGATGAAATAAAGTCAATCAGCTTCAGAAAACGACGATAAATGATGTCAAGCATACCGAGCCTTCTGCTTCATCTCCATTTTGCGGTGTTCGAGATTGTCGATCAAACTTCGGCCATACAATTTACCAGCACGTCGTCTGATCTCCAGCTCCATTGGCGGCGGCACAGAAGGCAGGGGAATAGAGGAAGGGACGGGTGACTCTTCTTCTTGCATTTCAAATTGGGCTTGTTCTCCATCTTTGAGTGCACGAGGGAAATGACGATCGATATCCGAGTAGGCAATATCCCTCTGTCCACCAACGACCAGCGTGTTTCGGAAAGCAAGTTGGGATAAAGAAAGGCTAGCACGAGGATTCGGGGTAAAAGAATTGGAGGCAACAGGTACTGGCAGGCGGGGAGACCGAGCAGCCAGGGGAAGAGGAGGTCCATCAGTAGATACTTCAAAACCGCTATGCGGCCTTACAGTGGACTGAGGTGGGTGAGCAGGAACGGCGCTTTGTAAAGGGCTTGGCATGACAAGAACTTTGGGCCGGAGTAACTCTAACGTAGAGAGAGGGCGATCACGTCGTGACTCGGCATCAACATCGTTTTCAGCAAGTATACGTGTACCCATGGAGTTGACGGACATGGATCGACCATGCAGCTTGGGATCAAAGCGGGAGGAACGGGAGGGAGAAGGTGGACGGACGGAAAACCCATTGTCATCTACGAGTATATTCTTTGATGCCATGGTGCCCATCGATCCGACCGACATGGTCCGAGCTCGATTCGCCTTCGGGTCGAAGCGCGAAGCGCGATCTGGAGAGGGAGGTTGAACAGCGAATGGATTGGTATGCTCATCGTTTGGGACATCATTTAGCAAAGCTCTTGAACCTAAGCTTGCATTAGATGGTGTACGAGCGTGAGCGGTCTGCAAATCTAAGCGTGATGAACGGGACCCTGGTCTTAGGATTTCCTCTGGACCAGGAGAGGACCGCCCTGAAACGGAGACAGAAGGGAAAGGGACGGAGTGGAGAGGCGGTTGAACAGGGAGAGTCTCGATGAGTACATGAGTAGAAGCACGACGGCGTTGAAGTGGTGGTTGTGGCGACTGGAGCTGCTCGAGATCTGCCGAGGACCGCACATGCCTGAGGCTGTCGGGACCAGCCGCAGCGTCTAAAAATGCACCACCTACGCCAAAGTCGTTCAAGGTCCCAAGACTCATAGATCGTACATTCCTGCTGTGGGGGGTGTCACCAGCGACACTGTGCGCAGTACGCACTGGAGCACCGACGTGTGGATTGGGAAGCACCTCTGATTTCGCCCTTCCTTTACCTTTGCCTTTTGCCTTGTTCCTTTCCATGAAAGCATCAAGTCCCCATGAGGTAAGGTCAACTTCTACATTATTCTCGTCAGCTGACTCGTCCTCATCATCAGCGTCTCCGAAAGGGTTGCGGAGGGCGTCGATTGAGGGCCTTGATTTTCTATTCGGTGGATCACTTCCGACTTCGCTTGGGACTTGAACACCTAGATAGTCGACGCTCCTGGGGGACTTGTTCAAGGGGTCATGGCGACGGAGGTGGGCGAAGATGGCGCTCTCATGCGCAGAGCGGTAGGGAGCGTCGGGGTTGTCTGGATCATTGTCGTATTCTGGATGTATGTTGGCGAACCGGAACTTCAGACAAAGTCTGGGACTCACCAAGCAGGGCTGCGGCGAGCTGCAGGCGGGAGAATGCAGCAGGCTTGGGTGGTGGCATGGTGAGCTCAGCTGAGCTGTGGACGTTGGCGAAAGTAAAGGTAGTTGGTTCGAGTTTGAGCTACTGCCTGTGTGAATGTACTGAAGATACTCATCGCGCTCAGCCGCGATTTCAACTCGAACTATCGAATGCCATGTTCACAGTACATCACAGTTCGTCGTGCGCAACAACTACATTTCCCTCTTCGTCAATCTCCTCCACCTCCAGCTGGAATCCTTCGTCGTTTATGAACGCATCCCATGTTTTCGCGTCTTCTTCGTACCTCAAAACCTCCTCGAGAGTCGACGGGTCAATAGGCGGCGCAGGTTTCACAGTACTGTCCGTGGGCGCAGTCTCAGACACACCTAATGACCGTCTCAGGACACGATCCACCCGAGTCAGGAACCTGAGTAACCGTTTCGTCAGTCAGTAGCAAGCATGTGCTTGGCCGAATACCCACAGATTGGAGTCGGTCACGTCAAAGCCAGAGCGGACCAGTGCTCCGTCAATGAGAATCGCGGCAACCTCTCGGAGTTCAGCCTCAAGCTCCTCATCACTCGCTGTACCGTCTATCTCCAGTTGCTTCACCCGGTAGAGCAATCCCTCAATCAGGGGCGACCGGGGGTTGATCTCGAGTACTTTCTGCTTTTTCATCATCTCTTGCATGGCATCGTTCTTGGCACCCCTACTTGTAGCGCTCACAAGCTTTTGCACATTGGCCGTGAAGCCATAGCTGTCCGCTACGACAGCGCAGGGGCTCGTGACAAGTCTATCAGAGACAACAACTGCATTTCGCGGTCAACCTAGGTGGATCTTTCTGCGCAAGGACAAAAGATTTACCATCTCTCGCATTCTCGCCAACTTGAACCTTCAGCCATTCAAGCAACGGCGCAAACTTCTCCTTCAGAGTTGCCATGCTTTCCATTTCTTCCTCAGAGTCTGTAGTAAATCTTACTCACTGTTGAATTGAGCATCAAATTGATACCTACCATCTCCAAATTTGAGACCAGCCTTCGCAACATCTTGGAACCGGATGCTCCTGCAAACATTTAACATTTACTCTGCATAAATGCTTAGGGCAACTCACTTCCAGCTCTGCAGATGTTGGATCAAGATCTCGTCCAAAGGCTCATTCAACAACAGGACTTCATAGCCCCTTGCATGGAGCTTCTCCACGAAAACACTACCGGCAAGATGCTCGGCAGATTTACCCATGTCAGCAAGATAGAAGATCTGATCCTGGCCTTGTTTCTTATTACTGACATACTTCAAAGTTTTTAATGGATCAGTACTACAACCTTCATCTTCATTGCAACGCACGTACATTGTCGAGGGAAATATTATTTCTCTGGTGGGTCGTGTAACGCGTCAGAGCCGCAATTCTCTCGCGGTTCTTGCTGTCATCCGCTGCACCGAGCTTGAGAACGGTGTTATATATTCTGGTGATCTCGTGGAACTTCTCTGGATCTTCCTCAGCAGTCTTTCCAAATAACTGAAGGAGACGGCGAATAATGAAGTTCCTGATCTGCTTGAGGAATGCGCTCGATTGTAATGTCTCGCGAGATACGTTCAGAGGGAGATCCTCAGCTAGTCACATCTAGTCACACGTCTATGAAGAAAGCAAGGTGCGTACCGTCAATTATGACCTTAACCCAGCTAGCCCACTTCGGTACAGCATATTCACCAAGATCAGAAGTTATGAATACGTGTTTCACGAACAATTTGACGTCGTTGGTGGATGGATCAGGCGATTGGTTGAAGAAATCATCGGATCTAGAGTCTATCAACGACCAAGTTTCTGTGCTCAGGCTCGTAACTCACAAGCGAGAAGGAATATAAATGAGTGCACGGAAGGAGACACCATCCCCCGAGTCCCCGGCGAAGTGGGTCCACGTTAGAGGCTTTTGAAAGTCCTTAAACGTGGCTTGGTACAACAGCGCATACTCCTCATCAGTGATAGTTTTGGGATCTCTGATATTCGTTAACTTGATGTGGGACCTCCTTCACTCAAAATGACAGTAACTTACCGCATCCAAAGAGGAGGTTGAGAGTTCATGTGCTCCCACATGCCTACCATAACTTTCTTTGTCTTGGCTGCAACAGGCTCGGACTGTTTCTCCTCCTCAACCACAGCTTCCTCTCCGTCATCATTTGTCTCAGGATGGTCACTATAATCCTGTGGTGATTCTTCTTCTATTGGAACTTCTTCCTCAACCTCGTTCCAGACATAGATGGGAAAAGAGGTAGAGAAGACGGAATGTTGGTTACTTTGACAAATTTAGTATAGTGATGTGCATCGCAATCGCAAGGCATACATACACTAGCTTCATCAGGTTCGAGGAGACCAAATAATGCTTCGCGTCAGTCTTCAATTCGAGAGTCACTTCCGTGCCGTGTCCGAGGGTATTTCCACGGGGGTCAGGGTATACTTCGAAATCACCTTCATCGGCAAAGGAACTAAAGATATACTGCGAGGGGTTTGCATATTTGGAGGACTTTGGAGGAATTGAAGCGACTGTGACTCTATCTGCGACAAGGAAACTAGATGTGGTGATTTAAATACTCAGTCATGGAACGTTCACATCAGAATGAAATGTAGAATGATAGGCACCTGCTGTAGAATCCGACGCCGAAGGCACCAATCAGGTTACCAGTGCTGGTAGTGTCCATGCTGTCCGCTTTTTCGAGGAACTCTGAAGTCCCTGATTTCGCAAGTGTCCCCTAAGCATAACGTGAGTCTATTTATTGACAATACTACCCTATCAGCGTACCAGGTTGCTTGTCAATTCCTCCGCATTCATTCCAATGCCAGTATCTAGGTCTATTAGTTCTATATAAAATACGGCCGGAAGAGCGCGCACCAGTGATGATAATGCAGCCACCAGTACCATCTTCGTTCTTAACAGCTTTGATGGTCACGTTCAAGGGGGAAACGCCGTCATAAAAATCTTTCTCCACAAGAGCAGTCAGGCGGAATTTCTCAAGGGCATCGTTGGCATTGGAAATCAGCTCCCGAAGGAAAACGTCCCTAAAGTAACTAGGTCAGATCTGGGGGCAAGGAAGAAAACAAAAATCCGGTACCTGTTTGAATAAAGACTGAAGAGCGAATGAGACTCGAGCACAGAACGAGGGCGAAGGGATGCTCACCTGTTTATGACTATCTTGCGAAGACGCGCTACGTCGCTCTGCGCATGAATTAGGATTGAGCACAGGGACTTGCGAGACACGCACTTGGTATTCGTGCTTGACTCTTGGAGCATTTGTGGCATCCTGGGCTATTGTAAGGGATATGAGGGCGAAGAGCGTCAGGACCAACGAGGGAAGCAGACGCATCGTTGAGACACCAGGAAAAGACTGGTATCGAGGAAACTGAGACGTGTAACCTGTACCAAGTCATGTGACTGACTTTCCTTGTCACGTGCCAGACGCGTGCTTGTTGGCCTACAAGCCCGTCCCTCGAGGGAATTCCATCACAAAAGTTGCAAAATCATGATAATCCCAGACAGACCCATGAAACAGCCGTCAACGTCACACTCATGCAACTTTTCGTCTCCAAGTCGATGTTCCCACGATTAAGTCTGCTCTTCCCTCTCTTTCCCTTCATGTCGTAAGATACCACTACCTGGAGCTAAATTGATTGATGGCAGTCAGTATTGCTCTAGCGTCTTGCTTGGTGTGCATATACTCAGTTATGCGGCTGATCCAACCTCTTCCGAGCCCGCACTGACCTAGATTGTCCCTTTTATTAGAGCTTAAAGCTTTTGTTTACACAAATCTAATTGGTTCAGCTCGCCGTTTTTGCGCACTCCTACCTTTCGGCCAGCCCCTTTGGCCAAATGGTATCACTAGCCTCTGTCATCATCATGCTGCTGCGAGATGTCGGACACAGAGGTAGCCTTCCCCTCTCTTGACTTCTCCCGTTTCTCGCAAGGCATGTTCTATTCTCGAATTTGGCGCTTCTCGTAGCTAACCTCTCCCCTTTCTCACAAGCCCTATTCTGCCTTGTACATATCGTTTTTGCTACCCGTCCCTCCCTTCCCTGGGTTCATGTCCTCGGTTTTCCTGTGGTCGTCGCCGTGCGAATTTGTGTCACGCTCTCTAATCTACGCAGAGTCACGGCCGCTGGCTTCTCCCGGTCGAGCGCCTCGCCCTGAGTGATGGCCAATTAGTCAGGATAAGTAACTTTCATTGTTCGCTCGCCCTCACCTGCCACCCTCGTGTTCACGTGTAAGTGGGTGGGTGTACACAGATGACACTGTCTGCGCACCTCTGTGCATTCGCTTGTGCTCACCCCGCCCAAGTTGCCCGCCCTCATCCTCGCCCTACCCGCGTTCAGTCCAAATTCGAATGTATTCAAACGTCAACAAATAGATTCATGGGGTAAGCGCTTTGCTGCTTGACTTACTCCGCTCGTGTCGAGCTCTCCCAGGTGAGCACTCCTCACCCCTTTGCCTATATTCGATCATGATCGCATTCCGGCATATTCCATGCTGTCTTAGGCCGATCTCTAGCGTCCTCATCACCATCAGATGCTTTCGATGTGTCCATGTCGCCGCAGGTAGGTGACGTTAAAGCTTGCGAATCTATTCAACTCCCCCTCGTGCTCGACCTTTGGGGCTTGTCTTGTCGACTTTACCTCTTATCCTATTCGGTTTCACTCGATAATACCTTTTTACAACTTTCTGCACTACCATTCGATGCTTGCACGTTTGCCATGGCCATCAGCTCTTCATGTCGCCTCCCTCACGATTATTTGGTCAAGTTGTTTCGATGGGGCATAGGATGGTCCCAGAAGTGTATTGTGTATACATGACAAGGTAGTACTATATTGTTTGTTGTCGTACACCTGCAATATACTGTGTTATATCGCAACAGAGGGAATATGTGATGTTATACATGCCTGAGGTCACTCAACCATCCTGACGGGTTGGCTGACTTTGTGCGACTTATCAGTATCGGGGCATTCTAATATATGATCCCCCGAAGCAAAATAACCAAAACGGCCCACACGGTGAATATAATATTGGACAACTATGTATATTATGATATCAAAAATTTACAATCTTTGTGATGTCGTTTCTTCGCTAACCATTGTACTATCGAGGTATCTATACCCGCACAGACATTATCACCACTACGTGCCAATCAACACGGCATGATAACCACTGCTATCTGCAGAGGATACGCCTCAATAACGTCCTGGGACATAATCAAACATGAACAGATAACTTTGGCGCAGACAAATTCGCCAAGTAGTCCTGTGGCACGAATCGTAAACGAGAATGAGTTAAAATACATAATGAATATGGGTAACAACACACCCGAATCCACCTCTCCCTCTTTTCTGGGACATGGTCGAATGTGATATACCTCTTGTCGTTCTGAAGATCATTAACCCGCAAGGTCTATGCGATTTGGGGTCTCCGAGACTCTTACCTTGAGTACCTTTACGATCTCCTCCAACTCGACATTTTTAGCCAGAGCCTTCATATCAACTGTTCCACCAAAGCCTTCTCCCTCGTCCTCTCCGAAGTTTTCGGCAGCTACTCCCCCCTCGACGCCTTCACCACCCATCTTTCCAAGCCTTCCCCAGAATTCCACGAATGCATTTTCAGTCAACATCCCGTAGAATGCCTTCCTTGCATCGGAATTCCTGTCCCTCTGCCATTTGTCAAATTCCCTCTCCAGTTCCCCGGAGTCGAGTCCTAGTTTGGTGACGGGTAGTGATTTCTCGATCGATTCAAGAGAAAGTTGAGAAAAAGAGGCTGCCAGGGAGGATGTGTGCGAGCTGAATAATGCGTACAGACTATTCAGATATTTCAAACGAAGTTGTTGCATATGGGAATGAAACAAGTGTAACTGTTGATCTCTCGGCAAGGGTGAATTTACGAATCGAGGATCCGTTTTTAATTGCGGAAGTACGGAATCCCAAGAGGGCTGAGTGGAAAGTCAAAGTCTGCACACGAACACGTTGATAACGTACCTGGGGATCTCGAACAGCATCCGTTAAAAGGGTGCTGGAATACGAGAAACAAGTTGTTGAGCGCCACAGAAATAATGGTTTCGGGAAAGGGAACCCTGGCGTGGCTCACCGGAATGCTCTTTCACCTTCTTCCTTGGTCAATCCCAACCTAGACCTCCCAACCTCTGCTGCCGTGCGATCACGTTGAGCCCTTACTTGTTCTTCGCGTTCTTTTAATGCGTGCTCCTTCTTCTCTTGACGCTTACGAGAGGCCTCCACTTCATCCGTTGGTGCACTGGAGCGTGATTTGTCGTCCTTTTTTTCTTGATGATTACAACTGTCAGACGATCCACGGGCTTTCAGGAATGCACTGAAAAGTTCCTCTCTGAGTCTAGACGAGCCAACAGCATCATACCGCGGATCATCGGACAATTTCCATTTGATCTTTGAAAGAGATCAAGATATGAGAAACGGTTAAAATAAAAGGAGAAAGGGCTAACATCTTTCCAACCCGAGTCTGACTTAACTATGCCACATTCCCGAAGTAGAGCAAAGAAACCTGCCTCCGCCTTCTCAGCAGCAGCGCGCTTTCCTAGTCAATGATAAGTTCCCATCATTACACAGGCCACAAAAGACATACTCTCTCCAAGTTCTTTCAAGTAACTCTTGAAGCGTTTTTCACGCTCACGATCATCCCTGCCCCAGCCATAGAAACGCCGATCTTTCTTCCATGTTCGACGAAAATCGATCCAGACAGTGCGCGTGCTCTTCACCTCTTCACGGAGCAAGGTGTCGAATTCTTCTTTAGAATTTGCTTTCAATATTTCCTTCTTGACGCTTTCTTGTCGCAGCTCACGAGCACGGTCTCGGCAGTATTCGTCGAAAGCGTCACGGCGTGCCGAGACAGAAGGAAGGAGCACATATCGAGGGTCGGAGATGAAAAGCGGCAAAGAGGTGTCCCAAGGAAGCAGGGAGTTGATGTCCTTCTCTCGCAACAGCGTCTGAGATAGCTGTGAGCATCAGGATAACTGACGGGTGCAGATCGAATACCTTGAAGAGTGCCTTCGCTTCATCAAGAGAGAGGTCGACACGATTAGGCATGCTAAGTGGCTGCCTTTCCTGAGCTGTTCGCGCCTCTGCTTCTTCTGCCTCCTTCGGTCTCTTCGTCTCCTCGTCTCGTCTCGTCTCATCTTCCTCCGCAGCGAGCTGGGCCGCAGCTTTCTCCTGCCAGTCCTCACTCTTACTCTCACTCTCTTCGTCTTCTTCCTCATCTCCACTTTGATCCTCCTCGACCCCAGCCTCTTCCCCACCGTCCTCTTCAATGCGTGCCCTCTTGGTGATAACTACCTCATCCAACGGTTCGAGTTCACCGCGCATTCTCCGTTTCACAGGCCCCTGCACCTCAGCCTTGATCCTATCCACTTCCTCTACTTCCATTTCCCATTCAATCTTCGTCGCATTTTCCTCTTTCCCCTGTTGCTCAGATCCAATTCTTGCCAGATCCGCCTCGCGAGCTTCCGTACGCTCGAATTCCTCGAGAGCTTCCTTGATCTCTTCCGGGGCTATCCAAACACTTTCTTTCCTTCCCTTGTGTGTGTAGAATGTATTCCCTTCGGTGGTCGTTACTCGAAGCCAGTCAGTACCCGAGATCGGTTTTTTGACGAGAGGCTTTTCTTTCTTTTTCTTGGGCGGTAGAGGGGTAGGAGGGGGAACGACAGAGAGCATAGGAAGGGGTCGAACATAGGTTGATTGCTGACTCGCAGCATGATAGTAGTAGAACTGGCCACCCGGTGCTGCGTGGGGTGACGAATGTTTGAGTCTACAGTACGCTTTACTCCGAATTTCATTGTACGTTACCAACGTGCTCTGTCCAACCAGGCGGTAGTGGAGGGGGACCAAAAGTAGACATGAAGGCTTTTGACAGTACGACTCGGAGTACTGATTGAAGGAAGAGGCTTACAAAGCGCAAGGCGCCAAGTCACGAAATTTGTGAGGACTGAAAAAATACATCGTAAGTCGCGAAGATATTCGCCACAAAAAAATACAGAATGTGGTTGATTAGACTACCGTTACATGCTGGACGAAGCGTGGGGACGACATGTAATACTGACATGCTAGTGATTTAAGATGGAGCAAGGTGAAAGAAGGCGAGAATGCAATACAAAAAGAGTGCACACACGTAGATATCAAGGAAAGATCAAACATAAAACCTTGCGTCCACGCGTCAGCCCGCATAGACCAAGAGACGAGAAGGTTCACTTACTTCTTGTTGATTTGGTACAAGAAAAGGTTGATATTAACTTTGACTAGTCCATCAAAAAATGAGAGTGAAGCCTGGTTCTCGAATTGTGCCTGAAGTAGATCCTCCATACGAAGATCTGCGATGCCAATTCGGTTGGTAATACCGAGAGCATTGTTGAGGACCTCCACGTTGAAAACACCTGCTTTCTCCGATGAGATGATGACATCAATTTTATCGAACTGGCGAGGGGAGAACTTGTCGATAGACAAGAGGATGCCCTTCTCATAAAGGTCTTTGGCGCTATATCTAAACGAACCAAATTGAGGACTCTTGCCGGATTTCTGTAAGTCGCGGAGGTGGAAGTACTGCTTTGTGAATGGAATAACAAAACGCTTTTTTCTTGAAAAAAAAAAAGATCATATCAGTCCCCAGCGTGAGGCACGGCACAATTTCCCACCCTTTCCCTCGTTGCATGGTGGCCATGGCAGCTTCGACGTAGCTGTGGTAACTATCTATCTGCTCCTCAAAGTACTTCTTGCGTTCGTTGAGATATTTGAGAGCATCCAACATGCTGCCCATCTCTTGTTGTCGTTGCAGTCGTTTGCGGTGTTTGCTGCGAATATCACTTGCGATGGCATTCAGAACACCTTGAAACCCATCGCTTCGCGTGATCTTCCCCAGCTTCTCTAGCTCAAGAAGGAAGAATATGGCATGTGCTTTGACTTCCTTAAATTGAAGTCTGGAAACATTAGCATCGGGCTCTTGCGGAGAGATTACTCTACATACGATCGTATGTCTTCAAGTCTGTACCTAGATTCCGCGCCACTGGTTGAGGCCATGCGCCTGTTGACAGGTTCATTATCCATTTCAGCTACAATAGTCTCCCAGCGTAATTCATCTTCTTCAGTTACTGGACGCATCAAAGACTCCACAAGGTCTTGCGCGGGTTGAACGCGAAGAATCGCTAGAACACCACGCTTAGCTTGAACCCACAACGCCTTTTCATCTGCTTGAGGATCTTGAAACAACATGAGCAGGATGTCCAAATATTGGAATGAAGCTAACCTCGGACACGCGCAAACCTGTTCGTAAGCTCCAGAGTAATGGCTTTATCTCGAGCATCCTTTAGCTCGTCATTATCGAGATGCGGAACACCATCTAATTCATGTAATATGACACGCAGAGCATCATCACGGGATGGCGACTGGACAAACAAGTCAGCCGGGAGCAGTCGTGAGAAGATACAAGTTCTTACGAGTTTGTCCTGGTATTTCGAGAGTAAGGTGTGCATTCCATAAACCTCATTGGGTGAAATATAAATTGGCTTTGGTTGCACGGTGACGTCCAAGAATTCATGCGCATGGTAATGAGTCTCGGCATCTGGGACATCTGCGACTGTAGAAGAAAATATAAATCAACGTCGACGAATCCATGACAGTAAAATTACTATGAAGCATCCAGACTGTCATTTCCACGATGGTCTTGCGTACCATCTCATTGATGGGTACAAATTGGGGACTATCTTCTGAGAACTCGGAACCAGAGGCAATTTGCGTCAGGACCTGCGATATCTGTGCAAGATTCTTCCTCGTGGCAACGTCAACCGTAGCGGAGATCATATCAAAGGTCTCCGGAGCGCTGGGTGAAGAGTCAAAAAGAGCCTACCGGTGGGGTGAATGGAACAAACAGAATAGCTGGATTAAGGTATCTGTAGAAGACTAGCCTTGCGATACATGCAGCATAGGCCCTGTCGGGTGCACCAGGGAATCTTTCCTAAATCACCATAAACAAGACAATGATCAAAAGACTGCTCCTCACTTACACGCAGGAAAAGTAATATCTCGCGTGCTATGAATCGCAGACTGTATGGTATCTTTCTAGTCGACTGGATGATAGCTACCATAAAAGCTTCACTCCACCATTGCAACTTCTGCAAATCTGGGTAGCGTTGTTAACGAGTGATTGCGATATGATGGAGGCTTTACCTACGTCTTATGTACTCGGCTCTGGTATCTGGATCCTTTAGAGCTTCGTAAAAAGAGAGATCTTTGGCCTTTGCACTCGTTCTACCAGATCGCATTTCCTCCACGTCGATCCTCGCCCGATGAATCTGAAATTCAACTGAGACATATCATTGACAAATAGCGCAATACGTACTATGGATGGATCTGACTCGAGATCAAGGTCGATGGCTTCAACGAGTTCCCGCACGATGGCTTGAAGCGTCTCTCGGACATAGGTCACCTGTTTGGGGCGGAGGTATTGCACAACAATATTGATGTACATTGGATGGCCACGAACGACATCGTCGATTGTTCGGGCACTGGCAATTTCCTGGCTGATGGACAGCTGGAAATGAATAGATAAATAACGTATAATCGTAACAATCCTGTGATAGTGACACAAACCTGGAATAGCTTGAGTAAAAGGTAATCTTCACGTCTATCTTGTCCGTATCCGAACAACGTCAACACAACACGCTCTACCAACGATCTATGTTTTTCCGAGTCATCTTCGGTCAGTTCGATGAACAGCCGACTCAGATAATCTCCCTGGGTCTGAAGCAGGTAAAAGAGTTGCTGATACAACTCGAGTTTCCGCTTGGCCGCATGATCCAGAGTGTTAGACCCGGCAAAGAGGTCACCGTGGGCAGCGAGGATGGAAGCTCGTGCGGCATGCGCTGCGGCACTATCTGCACCGTACATTCGTCGCACCTTGACGAGTTCCTCAAACGACTTGACGTTCTGCACTACAAGCGCAATCTTGACGTCCAGGTCGCTCACGTCGTTTTCGAGTGCCTGGTTCTCTCTAATGCTCTCGACAACCTTTTTTCTCAGCCTTTCCACCTTAATTTCGTCTTGGAAATCGGCCTCTGAATCGTCGAGAAGATGGACAAAGTTCTTGATCGTGCCGACCGTGACGTTCTTGCCGAGAGTAAGTTGGCGATATTGCTCGCGAGTCTCCTTTGCGCGGAAAAGAGACTGGATCTTGATCACTTTATGCAGATTTTCGCGATAGTATTGTATCTTTGTATGGAACTTGCGCCTCTGCAGAGCGCCACGTAGGAGTGCCTGTAGCATTGTGGCGACGGGCTGACTGCGCCATAGATGGTCACGCCATGCGATGTAGGCATTGCGCACTCGATAACCTCTTGCAACGGCTTGCAAACCTGTCACATTGGGTGCTACGAACTCGAGTTTCTTCTGTTGCTCCCGATGCCGATTACGAGCGAGTGCAGCGCGGGCAAGCGCTTGGAAACCCCACACTGAGGAAACGACTTTGATCTCGGAGAGTGCTTTGTTGAGGTTCCGGTGTTGCTGACGGGAAAGACTTGCACGAGCACGGGCTTGGAGATCTATTAGCATTGGGGTCGCTCGGCGAAGACTACGAGTAAGGTTGAGGAAGCGTTTACGAGCAATATATGTGCGAGCTGCGGCTTGAATCCGGATGACGGTGGAAGATATGTCGTCCAGTTTCGCGAGCTGCATCCGGATCCGTCTACGCAAGAGTACACCTTGGCACTGGGCCTGTAGAGAGATGATGCCACCCTCCGTGAGATCAAGCTTCCTCAGTTGCTCAGATATCGCAGCCCTCTTCAAGAACCCACGTGCAGCCGCTTGCACGGACACAACAGACGTTGTAATTTCGACCTGGGCAAATGTCTTGGTTACCTCGCAGACGCTTTGTCTGGCAATCTTGGCACGCGCCGAAGATTGAAACTTCACAAAAAGCACCCGACTGCTCTGCAGTGCCGCTTTGAGTTGAGCGAATCGTCGCCGCTGGAGTACGCCTCGAATTTGGGCCTGTATCTTAACAATATACTTCACGGACGCTCGAATGCGCTCAAGGTGGGCGAACCATTGTCTACGTTCCAGGATCGTGCGAGTGGCGGTTTGGAGGCGAATCGCCCATGAAGTGAGATTAACGGTTTCCATGCGGAAATCAGAAACACGACGTCGTGCGATGGCACCGCGACATATTGCTTGAATCTTGGGTACATATCGTTCTGCAAAACGGAGGCGGGCATGTTGGGTAGCCTGCGTTTTTCGAACTAGGAATCCACGGGCCAAACATTGCAAAGCGCGAATGGAATCCTCACGCTCCAAAAGCAAATGGTCTCGTCCTACAATGCACACAAGGTACGATGAGGTAACAAAAGGACACAGTATCACATCACTCACGCTCTTCCTCGGTCTCTATTTCGACGTCCGGGTCTTCGTTAATCTCTTTAGCAAGCTCGCGACCAACATCACCAAAGTTGGGCATTGGAACGCCAGCATCATTGAGTCCTTTCTGTGTCTTTTGAAGCTGATCGTCGGAGAACTGCAATTGGCCGACCAAGTTCCCTATACGGCGGGCCAGTCCGCGCCTGGCGAGGAGATGACTATGCGAGATAAGCTGTTGGCGACTAGGCAGGGGTCGTAGCATACCTGAGGGCATGAATGCAATAAATAACTTTTGGAAGATTTTTCTTCTCGTATAAGTCCGTGAGCTCGAAGATGAAGCACTAGGGGATCATGAATGACGGAGGATATCAATAGCGAACAAAGAAGAAGTGTACCTCGGGAAGACCAATTTGCCGAACAAAGACAAAAAAGTAGTTGATGTTGTCGGAATGTCGAAAATCTAGCTTCGACGACTTTGACTGATAAAGTGGTCAATACCGGAGAAGGAGAGAAGGGAGAGAAGACTACTTCATAAATGCGGCGAACGACACGTTCACCTTGGAATGCTCTGACCAATTTAGCCAGGACGACACCGTTTCTAAGTCCTTCTTCCATCTCCACAACACCAAAGCCGAGTTCCTCGCCGAGGCAACCCTCTATCCATTGCTGGGCCTCGCCGATATGACACAGATACTCGTAAGCCTGCAGCAAATGTCTTTGTGTATCAGCCCAGAGGCCCCTTGTCAAGCGCGAGGAGGGTAAGGGAGAAGTATGAGCGGCTTTGGGGGTCTTGTCTCGGGACAAACGAAGACGACCAGGGATGCCGGCGACATCATCGGAGTCGACAAGACTAGATGCAATTCGGTCCTGAGCGACGGGGGAAGGGGGGGGGTCGTTATGGCCACGAAGGTGATAGAGGGGTGGCTCCTTTCGTGAGCTGGTCTGGTCCACTGATGGAGATGTATGGTCGTGCTCGTGTGAGGCATCATCGCCGTCTCCACTGGCTATACGAGGAAGATGGCGACCAAGCATGCGGGCACCAATCTGCCCATAAGTGGATGCCTTTTTGCTGACCATGTATGAACTCTTATAGGGTGTGGGAGACATGACCGGAGATGGGACGGGGGTGGGGGAACTCGAAGTGCGGGAAAAAGGACGATCAGGGGAGGGGGAATGAGTGTGGGCGCGACCGAGACTGGAAGATGGACGAAGATGTGGCTTGTCCGGCGGGGTTGGTATGCTGTAATGTGAGGTAGCGTAGACCGAAGTAGGGCGGCGATGAAGAGTGGAGGCAGAAGCATTGGGGGTGAACGAAGGTTTTAATGTGGGGGGTGAGGACATCGAGGGAGAATCAGAAACCTTGTTCAATGCTTGACGAGCGGCGGTATAGCTGGCGGTGGAGCTGTCGAGGGTATTTGAGCGACGTGAACGGGGGGAAGGGGTATTAGATGAAGAATCTGGCATAGCAGGTGGAATGGAATCGGAGAGATTTGGGGTGGGGGGAGACTGGGATGGAGAGGAAGGTGGTAAGCAAATGCGATGGGGTGGGACAGCAAAAGAGGGCAGGTCGGTATTCTCGACGGACACGCCGGTGGTACTAGGGGAGAGGGGGGAAGCGACGATGTGAGCAGGAAGGGTATGACGCTTGAGATGGGGAGGCGTTTTGGCGACGTCTTCGGGTGCGGGGATGCGTGGCTCGAGAGCAGCCTCGGCACGGGCGCGTTCTTCCCACTTTCCTCGCACTGCATCGAGACTGGGTGCGATGCGGTGGGAGGGTGTCCAGCGGGGTCTGGTGGAGGGCAGCTGGTCCAAAGCGCGGGACGGGGTGCGCTCGAGCAAGCGTGTCTGATACGCGAATGGATGAGGCGGCTCCGACATGGCGGGGAGGAAAGCTCGTATCTGCTGACACAGCCACCCATGGCCGCGTCGTCGCTTGATGCGCTCATCTTGGCCGTCGTGCCCCTCGCGCAGGAGAACAGACGGCTGAGAGACGACCTCGCAGCCCACGCAGCTGACATCCTCTCCAGGTCAGCCAGCTTTACTCGGCTCCAACCATCGCCCGCTCACCCCGCCCCACAGCCATATCGGACAGTCCTACGAACCTGATACGGTGCACCTCGCCAGTCTCATCAAGCGGCATCGTGAGTGACCGTTTCTCTCTCCTCCTCCCCGCCCACCCCTCCCCAGTCCTCCAGCACCCTTCCCCGAGCACAGCATCTCTCCGTTTCGCCAACTTACTCTCTCGTCTCCTTGACCAGGTCCGTCACTTCCTCGTCCTCCCTCTCCCGCTCACTTCTTCTCCAGCCCGTCCTCACCCGCAAGCACGAAGCCCTCCTCTTCCTCTACGCCCTCGCCTCCTCCGCACGCCCCCACTCCATCTCCGCCCCCTCCTTCCTCACCGCCCTCCATCCCCCGCCCACCCGGGCCCCCTCCGTTGCACCGAGCCCAGTAGATCCTCCCCGGAAGCAAAAGTCAAAGGCCGACATTCTACGCGATTACCGCGCGCGAACAGGTGCCCCAACCCCAACCCTCGTCCTCTCCACTCACTCACCCGCCCAACAAGCCCGAGCACGCCTCCCAGAGCATCTCCTCTTGCGCGACACCCTCTATCTCCTCCAAGGTATATCCGGTAAATACATCCAGCTCGCCTCCTCCGACCAAGATGACCTTACCAAGCTCGTCTTTCTCGACGACACGGTGCCCCCACTCTCTTTCTCACATTCCCCTCGCTGACCCACCCGCAGAGGTCCCTCATCCCTTCTCCCGTGAGGTCCCTCATACACAGACTCGCCGAAGTTGGCCATCTCTACTCCAGAGTCGACTCCTTCGTCAAAGACCGTCAGCACCGCTCCGCCGCCGGGATGATCGAACAGAGTCTATGCCATCACCTTCAGGCTCAGCTCACAGAGTACTATCGTCTTGTTGCCATCCTCGAGTCCCAGTTGTCATTCCCAAATCCAGATAACGACCTCGACACAGCCGACCGACACACTGCTCTCACGTTGAAGCGCTTGGATGTCTGGGTAAATGACTGGAGACTCAGAATGCGCATGATGAGCGTCTGCGTCGAGGGTGCTAGAGGTATCTCCTTTCCCTTACATCCGTATCCTCCACCCCCCTCATCTACCTCCAGGTGCCCATGGTGGCGCTCTAGTTAACCTCATTCACAGCTACACCGACAACGGCGACCCCTTTATTCGCGAGTTCACAGATCAATTACTCGAAGAGGTTTGTTCTCTCCTCCGTTTTTCACGAAACTCATTCCAAATTCAAATAGGTATCCAAACCCTTCTTTTCCACCTTGCATAGATGGTTATTTTCGGGCGAACTCTACGATCCCTACAACGAGTTCTTTGTTTCTGTCGACCCAGACCTTGCTCACGTACAATACCTGCTGCACCCTTCGTCGCTTGCAGCAAACGGAGACGGTGTGTTTGGTGCACTCGTGGGCGATGCAGAGGACATGTCCGCCGAGCGCGAAAATGGTCTTCGGCTCTGGGAGGCAAAGTATCGTTTCAGAAAGGACATGCTGCCCATGTTTGTCGGAGAAGCATTTGGGAAAAAGGTAAGCAAAAGCACCGGCCAGTCAGTTCATCAGTAAAAGTCTGTCCTCCCCGTAGATATTTTCTACTGGAAGAAGCTTGAACTTCATCCGATATAGCTGTCACGACAGTGATTGGGTTGCTACCCGAGAAAAGATGAGCAACACGGGCGGAAGTGAGTCATCAATTTTCCACATTCGGCGAAACCGCATCTGTCGCCTCCAACAGTCCTCAAGTACAGTGATATCGCGGGGCTCGAGCGATCCATAGATTCTGCCTACTCGACGGCTAGCCGGCGTCTCTTCGAAGTATTCATCGAAAAGTTCAAATTGATGGATCATCTTCGGGCTCTAAAACATTATTTACTCCTCGGCTATGGAGACTTTGCAGAGCAGCTCATGGAGGCTTTAGGGCAAGTCGACCTCGCGCGAGGGCTCACACTCTTTAACCATCTCCACAGACCAAGTCTCATTCGTCCCGCAAACACCCTCTATCGACATAACCTGACCGCGACACTCGAAACAGCCGTCCGCACTTCCAATGCACAAAACGACTCCCCTGACGTCCTTCGCAGACTCGACGCACGCATGCTCGAATACTCCCACGGCGAAATCGGTTGGGATGTCTTCACCCTCGAATACAAAGTGGATGCGCCGATCGATACAATACTCGACCCTGATTCGATGGTCAAGTATTTAAAACTGTTCAATCATCTGTGGAAGATGAAGAGGATGGAGAGTACACTGAGTCAGGGTTGGATGAGAATTGCAGGTGCGTCGAGGACGTTTTTGCGACTACCTGGTAGGTCCGCCCCCACCTTTGATATTTGCTACTCAGAAAGGGTGGTTTAGACTTGGAATATGATTGGCACCAGATTCGCATCATCATGGCCGAAATGATACATTTTATTCGCCAGATGCAGGCTTATTGCCAATTGGAAGTGATAGCGTGCTCGTGGAAAACCTTGATCGAGTTTTTCCAAAAGCGTGAGGGCGATCTTGACGCCATGATCGAGGCACATCGGTCGTACCTTGATAGGATGGTTAAGAAGGTATTCCTGCTTTTTCCAAAGGCCGGAAAGGAGGTTCGTTTGGATTTTTGTGGAATTGCGAATGTACTTATCCGTTCCTCTTCAGGAGAACCTCCTGACCCAAGTCCGGGATGTCTTTCAGACAATCCTGCAATTCCGCGAAGCCACTGTGAGTCTCGACACTCAAAGTCCCGATTACTTGTTGCAACTACGTCGACAGGAAAACTTTTTCCATTACTGTTTGTCGGAGTCAGCAAGACGAGATGAAGCAAGAGACGTGGATAGAGTGTGTGTCTTCCGAATCATCCCCAATGTTACCTCACGTGATGTCAGGGAATCTACACCGCGCCAGCGCCAGATCGTTTGGGCCCTCAACCCCTCTCGAGAATCCGTGCAGTCGTGAAGGAGTACGGCACATCCTTTAGCGACTCTGCACAATCCATCGTCCACGCGCTTCAATCTCACCCTGATCTTGACTGCCGATTCTTGGGTATCCGGCTATCGTTTTCTGAC
>JBBPQW010000274.1:0-27006 GCA_038092695.1 Boletus rubropictus
CAGTAGAAGGGCCAAAAGTGGTTGGGGGAGCATGGATTTGAGGTCATGATATGGCCTGCTCAGTCTCCAGACCTTAATCCCATAGAACATCTATGGTTTCTCCTCAAAAGAAGGCTAGCAGCATATTCTGAGCCATCCAAGGGGATATTGAAACTTTGGGAGAGGATCCAAGAAGAGTGGTACAAGATTAAGGTTGGGGAGTGTCAAAGGTTGATTGAGAGCATGCCTAGAATGGTTCAGGAGGTCATCAAGGCCAAAGGAGGATACACTTCATACTAATTTGCAATATCCTGATATCAGCAACAAAAATGTTCTAATGACATGAGTGACTTAAAATGGATATATCTCCACTGGACCTGAACAAAATCACATGACTCAGGAACCAAAGTTGTAGCCAAGAGTATGTACTTTGTTTGTTTCCACCAATGCTAAGTGAGATTTCCACATGTGTTAGCAGTGCATGAAGCACACTGCATTAGGGTTAGTTATTGGAACAGTTTTGTTGCCCACTGTAGATGAGATAAGTGAGGATAAACATTATAAAGTTGAGCAAAGCATTCTCCCTATTAAGTTCACATTAGCAAAGGTATATGTAATGGCAAAAGTAAACTCACCTGTCTTTCATTCTAAAACCCATCTCCAGCTTCAAAAACTAGTGTTTTCTATTCAAAGATCCTCCACTGTATATTTTCCAGCATGGTGAGAAATCTTGGCTGAGTTGTGTATGAAGGAAACATTGCTTCTGTGTGATGTGGCAACTTGTTGGAATTCAATGCTGGATATGCTTGAATATGTGTTGGAACATAAAGAAAAAATCAATTGGATAACATCAAGATGGAAGAGAGGCTTACAAAGGTTTGAGTTGAGTGAGAAGGAGTGGTCAATGTTAGAGCAGTTGTGCCATGTTCTAAAGATGTAGCATCAACATGACAGTCACAGTAGTAGACAGACCCTCACACAATCCCTAGGTCCTCAAAGAGGGAACCCTCTATTTCTCTCATGTAGCACCAAACCTTGCATCTGTCATCCCTGGCATAAACATCATTGACAAAGAATTTGCATTGTATATTTGTAACTGCTAGCTCATACCTGCCATTCATGCTTCTGTGTCACTTGCAAAGGAAACCCTCAACAGGTATTGTTCCTGCACAGACAGCTCAGAGGTATACCATATTACTATGATCCTTCATTCCCACCACAAATTAATCTACTTCAAGAATGCCAGTTAGCAGCCAGACTGGATCAAAACTGTAGAGTCTCTTCTTCAAAACAAGTTCAACTATTCATATACTTTGATTGTTACACACCTTGCATAGAATCTAGCTGAGTGTCTACTTAATGGAAAGATGAAGTCCAATAGAGTAGAGAATATGCACCAGGAGTCTCATTGACAATCAATCTCATGCCAACAGAGAGTTCATAGCAAGGTTGAATTGCATAGAACTAGTTTAATATACAAGAAGAGAAAGGTCACTATTTATACTAAGTGAGAGTCCATGCATGGACCAAGGAATATGATGGAATTCTGAAGAAGAATTCAATAGAAGAGGAAAAGCATCCAAAAGAGGTGAAACACAAATGAGTTATGGAAATACCCAAGAAGTCTGAAAAAAGAGTGTTCCATCTGAAACAGAATCTAAGGTCATGAGAATGAGAAGTCAGCCTAAGCCAAAGTGCTAGGCTCATTGGGATGACCAAGAGGAAAGTATGTAAAGAGAAAAGAAATGTCCCCAGAATAGCACCCTACTGTAACATTGATAGAACACACCTCAAATAATGATACCAACTCAGAGATGACTACAAGTGATAAACAAGCCTTGGTCAAGACATGCCACAGTCTTTTTGACCAGATTGAAGCTTTTGCACCACCAAAAGCTAGTGACCTTCATAGTGACACCAACTGTTATCTCACTACTAACATGGAAAACACAAAGGATGCCATGAAATGGTGACATGACCATCATACAGTATATCCACAGCTCTTGTGCATGGCACTCAACTACCTTTCAATCCCACCCACTTCAATTGATGTCAAGCAGCTCTTCAGCTGTGGTTGACTGGTCTTATTGCATGTATGGTCTTGCCTGTCAGTAAACATGACCCATGCACTGCTGTGCCTTGGCACATGGGGCCATCTCAATCTCATTAAAACAGAGGATATAAAGCAGATCAGTGCAATGCCAGATCTCAAGGGTGACAAAGAGGATCTGGAGGATGTATGAAACAATGTTTTTATGGCTATAGAGTAGTGAATTGCATGTCTACATAGTTTGTAGTATAAATTTGTCTACCCTCAGGTATCTAGAGTACAGGTATAGATACAGGTCCCATTTTCACATATCCAACACTGACCCAGCACCCTTTATTAGGGTACAGATATAGCAGCAAGTACAGGTGTGGGTATGACCACAGCCACCTGGGGGTATATGTAAGGTGTGCTCAATGAGGACACTATCCACACGAAAAGTGAAGGCAATATGAATGAGAATACCAAATGTAAGGAATAGGAGCACAGGGTATGACTACTTATATATGGGTGCAGGAGGAGGGTTTGACTATGTATGACATTGGTATGGTGACATGCGCGACATATGTGAGAGTGACGTGCTGCAGAATAAGGGGTGAAATGAGGGCGAAAACATCACATCACCCCCCGTCTAAGGTGAGACATCCATGTCAAGTGGAACAAGGTCAAAGAGGTGTGTAGGGAGGTGGGTGAGGGAAGCAGTGAAGGAGTGGAAGGCGGGGTCATCGAAAAGGGAGCTGTGACCAGAGCACAAGAGGCAGTCGCATGGGATAGTGTCAGTGTTATGCAGTTTGATGGTGGGTCTGTGAGCAGCTGTAGGGTGGTTACGATGGAAGGAGAGTATGGAGTCATGGGTATTCTGGAGTTCTGAGGTTGGTATCCACTCGTTGTCTTCACAAGGGAAGCCCTTCCATTTGACTAGGTATTCGACACATTCTCTACATTCGCAGGAGTCGATAATTTCTTTGACTTCATGCTCAGGTGTTTGGTCAACAACGACAGGAGGGGTGGTTTGCATTGTGATTTGAACACTTCCTATGTGTAGGGGATTAGTACACACTCATTGAAGTTGGGGTCAATACCATGCCATTTCCTATCTAGTTTCAACTGGTAGGACCCATCGACATTCTTCTGTGTGATGGGAAATGGCCCATATCTGCGATCATCCAATTTTTTCATTGGTCGATTGGAGCGGATATTAGTCGCTTTGATGAGCACAAGGTCTCTGATAGTGAGGGTGGGACTGTCACAGGCATGACAATCATGATACCATTTCATGTCTTCCTTCGCATACGTTATTGACCTTTTTGCCAGCTCCTGCATCTCTTTCATCTGTTTGATGAACTCTTGTGCCAATTCATTGTGAACTCCTTTTCGCAATTCGCTGTGAATAACGGGGGTTTGACCGTAATTCAGAAGAAAGGGCGAGTAGCCAGTGGCTTCAGACATGTGCTAATTGTGGGTAAATTCTGCAAGTGCCAGCCACTCAACCCAGTCGGTCTGTCAATGGTTCACATAAATCCATAGGTATTGTTCAACTTTGGCATTGAGGCATTCTGTGAGTCCATTCGTCTGAGGATGATAGGTAGTGGAGGGGTTTCTGTCGATGTGGAGTAACTAATAGAGGTCTTTCATGAAGAAGGACACGAATTGGGAACCTCTATTGGATATGACTTTCTCGGGGGTTCCATGCAGCTTGAAGATGTGGTCTCGAAAGATGGTGGTGACTCCAAGTGAGGTGATCTCTGTGGTGACTGGAAAGAGATGTACCATCTTGGAGAAGTGGTCAACGACGTTCAGAATCATGTTTTTGCCTTGAGATTCGGGGAGGGGGCCAATCAGGTCAATGGAGATTGTTTTCCATGGTGCATCGGGGATGCAGTGGGGGTGAAGTGGCATGTTGTATGGCCTGTGGTTAACCTTTGTCTTTTGACATCAGTCGCATCCTTTAACATATCTCTTCACATCCTTGGCAAGGGTGGGCCAGTAGTAGTGAGTTTGGATTAGGTCTTTCATCCTTTTTACTCCTGGGTGTCCGGCAGTGGGGTGGTCATGATACTGGATTAGAATTCGCTCATGTAGGGGGGCATTATTCAGCACATAGAGTGCCTGATTCCATCGAAGTAATCTATTCTCCTCAGTCCAAAGTTCACGTTTTTCCTTCAGCCCGTTCTGCACAAGGGGTTCTCTCTCTCGCTGGTGTTTGTGAATCATTTCTTTGATGGAGGGTGGGGTTGTGGTTGCACGAACTTGGGTCTCTGGGAATACTATAATGGCAATGTTATCAGAATTCACCCCCTTTCCATGGTTCAGCCTCTGGGACAGAGGATCAGCTGGGTTGGTGGTTCCAGGGCAGTGGTGGAGTACATAATGGAATTCTTGGAGGAATTGGTACCAACGGGCCTGGCAACGCGAAAGGTCTTGAGGGTAGTGATAGTATTCAAGGTTTTTATGGTCGGTGTAGAGGAGGAAGGGTTCGTGGGCATCAATGAGGTAGTGGCGCCATTCCTTTAATGCAGACACAATGGCCAGAAGCTCCAAGTCGGCTGCATGGTAGTTTCATTCGGCATTGGTGAGGGATTTTGAGAAGAAGGTGACAGGTCACCACATATCATCTTGGTATTGGGACAGGACTGCACCAGATCCAGTCCCACTGCCATCTGTCTCTACTTTGAATTGGCCCTCATTGTGGGGCATAGCAAGGGGTGGCGAGGAGCAGAGGGTGGTCTTTAGTTGATCAAAAGCGGATTGATATTCCAGCATCCAGGAAAACTCCCATTTATCAGATAGAAGAGCAATGAGGGGCTTTGCAATGACTGAGAAGTTGTGGACAAAGCAGCAATAGAAATTCAGGAATCTGAGAAATCTATGCAGCTCTTTCTTGGACATTGGGGTTGGCCAATCGCGGACGCCTTGCACCTTTACTGGATTGGTTCGGATACCATCGCCCAATACAATGAGACCAAGGTATTCCATTTCAGCCTGTTCAAACTCGCATTTACTCGGGTTAAAGTAAAGGCTATTGTTGTGCAAGATCTGTAGGACTTGGCAGATGATGTCATGATGTTCATTCAGTGTCTTTGAGAATATCATTATGTTGTCAATGTATATAATGACTTTGCCTTGTGCAATGAGATCTCAGAATATCAGGTTCATCACATGTTGGAAGGTGGCAGGGGAATTCATGAGCCTGAAGAACATCACCAGGGGTTCAAATAGGCCGAGGTTTGTTTGAAATGCTGCCTTCCATTCATCACCCTCCTTGATCCAGACGTTGTTATAGTTCCATCGAACATCCAACTTCATGAAGTAGCAGGACCCATGGAATTTGTCGACGAGTTCTGAAATGAGTGGCAGTGGGTATCAATTTTTCATGGTGATATCGTTTAGCTTTCGGTAGTCCTGGACCAGGTGGAGATGACTGTCTTTCTTTTTGATGAAGAAGAATACTGAGGCGAATTCGGATTTGGAGGAGCAGATGCAACCTGATTTGAGGTTCTCACTTATGAATGTTTTGAGTTCCTCTTGTTCCCAGGGGGACAGATTGTAAGTTTTACAATCTACCTTGTAAGTCCCTGGGATTAGGTTGATAGCATAATCCCATGGCTTTCGTGGTGGCAACATGTTGAATTCTTCTTTCGAGAACACATCTTTAAATTCGTGATATAAGGATGGTATCCTGTCCTTGAATGAAGTTTCTTTGTTGGTGTGAGCAGCTGCTAGGTCCGTCGTGATGTTCCATACTGCAAAGACCTCATGGTCATCGTTGTCGTCTTCCGTATCCTCTAATGGAGGCATGTGATCATCCTTGCACTGGAATTTCAGGAGTCCCTTTATCCAATTAATCTCTGGGTTATGTATTTTTAACCAGTTATGACTGAGGAAGATAGGAGGAGTACTGAGATCTGTTACCATGAGCATAATCTGCTCCAAATGATCATCAATTTTCAGCTCGACTTGAGCAAACTCAGTGATGGACCCAGCTTTGTTCAAGGACCCATTGGCATTATATATACACATGGGTCTCAGTAGTGGGTGACATGGGAGTTGGTGCTTCCTTACAAACTGCCTATCGATTGCTGAGCCAGTGCATCCTGAGTCAAGTAGTGCGAGTGTGGAGATGGTTCATTCATCGCCACAAAGTATGGATGCTTTCAATTTGAATGCTTGGGCATCTTTATTACGGGATTGGATGAATTTCAGTTTTTTCTGGAGTTCTTGTAGGCTCAGAAGGGATTCACCCTCCGTCATGGTGGTGAGTTGTTCCAGCAACTCGGCAGTAACCTCTGTGAGACGGGAGGTATGGACGAATGAATGGAGGTAGTGGAGTGAGCGGTGGGTGTTGCCGAGGCGGATAACACGTTGCATCCAAGTGGTCGACCAAGGGTCAACCATATTGCGCCAGTTAAAGTCAACCATATTGCGCCAGTTAGAGTCAACCTTCAGTGAAAGAGTGGTGGGCTCCATGTCTGAACTCCCTGGGCATGGGAGTATCTGAAGTGCGGGATGGGACTTATCAAGCAGCTTACCGCTTCTCTTCCCAGTGTTCTTGATTGCGTGACCCCTCAGAGGATCAGAGGCTTGGGTTCTCCCCCAATTTGGCATGGTGGCCACACTGGTACTGGAAGAAGCCTCGGCTGGAGTACGTGCACATGGGCACAACTCATCTGGACTTGCCCAATTCCTTGATTCATCACTGGCAGAGATGGTCTCAATCGGGTCAACAGAAAGAACATTAAATTTATTGAAAGAGGCAGAGGGAGTTCTTATCTGTGTACCAACTACAGGAACAGGGGGCGACCAGGCCTCTGTTCCCCTTAAAAATGTGGAGTGGGAGTGAAGGATGGCATGGGAGAAGGGGTAGCAGGTGGGGATGAGTCAAGTGTGCATATCTGCGCTAGCATTTCATCAGTTAGGTGGAGGGTCATCCCTTCTATGACTATGGAGTGAATTGCTGTCGGTTGGGGTTGAGGGTGCATAGTGCACAGCCATGGTTTGCCACACTTGCAGCACACCCCAAGTGCATGTGCCTTTGATAAGTCCATGGGACCAGTTGTCCCTGGGATTGTGGCTGTAGGTGGTGAGGGTCGAGGTAGTGCAGTAGGGACTGTGGAACGCGGAGTAAAACAGGGGTTGGCATTTGGTGGGGGGCTGGGGTGTTGAAGGTGGGCATATTGCATTTCAAGAGCATTTTGTGCACGTTTCAGCGCTCGTTCCCAGTCTTGGATGTCTTGTGACTCAAGGACATCCGAATTGCTTAGCTCAACTATTGACACTATCTCATGTCATATTCCTCGATGGGCAATGTGAATTAGCATTGGACCATTTGTCATCCAATCATAATCCACCACTCTGCATAGCTGAAACATTTCGACAAAGAAATCTTCAACACTCTGTTCATGGTGCTGTTTCAGGTACATTAACCACACTTCCAACTTGGCACGATGATCAGGTGGCATAAAATATGCATGTAACTGGGCCATGAATACTTCGAATGGATAGCCATTGATTCGATGACTGTCATGCTCATAGAACTCTTGTGCAAACTTGCCTGCTGTTCCTCCAATTAGAAACGACAATGCAATTATTATCTTCTGCCGATCGCTTGGCTCCTTGTCATAGCCTCCAAAGTATACAGTGAGGCTACAAGCAAACTCTGGAAACTGTTCCTTGTTTCCATTAAATGGCTCTGGCTTTCGGGCAACAGACTTCCCAATCAGTTGATCATGGGTTGCCCCATGTGGAAGCTGCATGTGTGGTTGGTATGTGGGGCATAGAAGGGGTGGTGAAGTGTGCACTGATTCACCGGAGCAGGTGAGGGTAGGTCAGAATGGGAGTGGAGCATGTAGGCGGGTGAGTGATGGAGGTCAGGGCCCTGTCCTCGAGTGTACTTCTCAAATAGTGGCAGTTGATTGCAGTGGGGGTGGTATCTGCAGGGGTACAACAGACAGTTGGAGTGTCAGAGGTGGTCCTGCAATATCGGGGTTAAGGTCGTAATTGATCATCCATGTGGTCACCATGTTATGGAATTGTGGTGCAGTTGATGCCACTCACGCACGGGTGGGAGGCAGTGTGTTCATGGTTCGGATGGGGTGATCACATTCTATGGCAAGGATAGAGGACATGATGACTTGGGGGGAGTGCGAGTGAACATGCCAGGTGAACAAGCTCAAGCACTAAGAGGGAGTCGGTACTTCATACTGAAGCAGAGGACACCATACAAGGACATGCGATCATGGGTGAAAGGCCACACGGCACGGGCAAAGCTAAATGGAGAGGGGAAAGACTCGGAGCAAAGGGCTCGTCGAGCAAGGGAGCTGATAGGGGGGAAGGGTGAGAAGTTGAATGAGGACCCGGGCGATCAGCGAAGAGCATCTCAATCTGGGCGAGATGTGGATGGTGGGAAGGAGCCCTGCAATGAAGAGTCGGCGTCGGGGGAAGGGTGTCGGGGACTGAAGAGGTCAGCAACAGGGGTGACGTTTGGTATTATGTAAGGTGTGCTCAACAAGGACACTACCCACATGAAGAGTGAAGGCAATGTGAATGAGAATACCAAACATAAGGAATAGGAGCACAGGGTATGACTACTTATATATGGGTGCGGGAGGAGGGTTTGACTATGTATGACATTGGTATGGCGACGTGCGCGACATATGTGAGAGTGATGTGCTGCGGAATGATGGGCGAAATGAGGGCAAAAATGTCACAGTATACCTGTGCTACTGCCTAGACCCTGGGCATGTGGTGTTTTGCTGCATGCATTGTCATCAGACTCCTAAAGCCAGGGATCACAGCTCACACTCTGTTGCAAATTCCCAATGCCATGGGGAGCCAAAGAGCACTTTGTGTTCCTGCCCCCCTGCCCTCACTCATCATGCCACACTGTATGCCCAGTAGCCACACATCTCATGCTTCATTGCTTGTATTGCACCATACATACCCGTCCTGCAACACACCCGCATTTCTTTCTCCATATCCCGCTCTCATGTAGCACCATCCAAAGAATAGGAAACTTCAACTATAGGCCGCTTTTCGGACTAAATTTGAAAAATTTTACTGGTTTCCAGGCTAAACTTGAAATATCAATATCAACTACAGAAAAACATTGGTCAATACTTTAAGTTTTGCTTTCACAATTCAACATTTAGACCAGTGCTAAATATTGCTAACCGCGTGTATGCATGAAACGCAGCGTGCCTGGCTGGCAAAAACCCGGAGTCGGGGAAGTTACCCTGGCTTAGCTAATGCAACGCGACGACAATCCAAGCAATCACCACGCCTGGCATTCCACGGTCACCCATCACTGTAGGACCCTTTACGTCCGACGATTTGCGTTCCCCGTTACAACACATTGGACGTGATGAGTGAGTACCCTCTTCGACTTTCCGGCTAGCAATCGCATTTCATGACTTGTTGCTTGTTCACAGGCCAAGTTAATTTCTGGATCCTTCTTGGTACCAGACTAGTGTCTATTTCGACTGGGCTTGACGACACCCTCATCAACTTCTTCAGACATCTTCAAAATGATGTTAACGTGGCCCGGCACATTCCTGCCCAAATTTCATATGAGGATAGCAAGTTCTACCGGCTGAAAAAACCGGTGGCGATCACCACGGATGACAGTGAGGAGGAGGGAGAGGGTCCAAGTGACGATCAACAGCAAGACAGTGTCTATGACTTTCCAGACGCTGTTAAGCAGGCCTGCTTAGCGGAAGGCAACATGGTGGAGGTCAAACCCGGAGTAACGAGAATTCGCAAGCTGGCGAAGAAGTTCTTTGACGACCATATCTATTTAGTCATTGATTTTCCTGACCGTAAGTATCACCCATTTTAGCTTTCGAGTGGTTCGTGTTGCTAACTGCGTTGCTCGCTCAGCATTAGCGGAGTCGAAGGATGCAGTTGCGAAGTTGAGACAGGATCATGCTACACTGTTCGAGTGTCTACAGGTAACTGTTGGGGCTCTGGGCAGCTGGCATGCGGATGACATTTGGAGGAATTTGCAAGGTGGTATCCTCACGGACGACAACAATGGTCTGCCACCTGAATTCAGGGAGATTCAGGAAGCTCTGGCAAAGGAACGTTTATATAAGGCATGTACCTCGTGCGTTGTGGCATTTGTCTAATGTTGACGCGGAACCGTTTCAGGAGGGTGATTCGGAGAGACGAGATTTCCAAAATGCGAGATTCTACGAGACGGATTTTGATCGTATCTTTGCGCGCTGCGGAGCTGAGGAAAGTACGGTGATTAATGATCGTGAATATGCAGCGTTCCATAACGTTTTGCGAAGCTACAATGAGGACGTACACCTGATCACAGCTGGGAGCACGTCGGCTCTCAAGGCCAGCAACTTCATTGTTCACTTTATTCAGCCCCCTTTCTTCTCCAACCACGACGGTTCTCGCGGCTTCATGTTCCATCAGTAAGTACTGATTCGTGTTCATGTTTTTAGATTACTGAACAGTCTGGAAGAGAGCAATCGTGGGGTTTCCCCATTTTTATGCGTGCCAGTTCAGTGCAGAATGTCTGGCAGAAATTTACTCCCAGGAGTGATTGGATGGTCATCTCCAAGTTCACAATTCCATTCGTCATATCAGAAGTGGTATCGGGAAAGCGGGAGTTCGACCGCTCCCGGATGCTTGTCCAGGCGACCGCTCTTGCCCGTGCTGGACAATTTCTTATGCGATCGGACTCGAAGCGAACCTTTTTCGTAGTGGCCATCTATGTCAATACCCAAATGGTTGTGTCTCGGTACATCGTAATACAAACTGGCCGTGGCGAAGATGCGAATAACCTTTACCATAATAAGGCGGTTTGTGTTCACGACATTGTCATGTTGGTCTACTCACTGAAGCACACAGGTGTGCATCCATCGGAAAGACTTTGACCTCAGCGACAAAGAAGAAGAGGTAGATTTTCTGCGCGAGATGTACAATCTGGCAACACAGATCACCGCCTTGGCTGGCGACTTGGACCCGCTCAAGCAAAACAGCCTAGCAACTATCAAGAACGTTGCGCAAAAAGTCCTGTCGCTCAGCTCGAAACATATGAAAACAAAGACATACCATAGTACTGTCATGGACTCTATTACGGAAGGAGGTGACGGGTCCGACGAATCACGAGATAATGGCGATCAAGGCGTTTTTGACGCAGAGGATATCCAAAACGTTTTGCACAGCATGAATTACAAGATCGAATTCATCCCATGGGGGGTGCGAACTCTTGATTTCAGCGATACTCTGACTAACTCATGCCCCCCAGCATCCCAACCTTGCTGTGATTGTAAACAAGACCAGTAACGAGCACGGATACCTCAAGTTTGTACAAGGAGAGAGGGAAGTTAGCATTTTGCAGTACCTCACCGAGATCGGGTCCCCATCCAACCATACTATCTCCGGCGTTCGATTCTGGCCGGTTGAAGGGGGCACCGTGATATCAATGCCTGTCGCTGGCGGTTGGGTGACGTATTTGAATAATCTTGGCGAGCAGCTGTGGTCCGTGGCTTTACAGCTCGTGGAAGCGGTCACATTCATGCACGTACACAACGTTGCGCACATGGATCTGAAGCCGCAAAACATTATCATTCCCCCAGAAGGCGGGCGCCTGACCATCATTGACTTTAGCGTGTCCATTCGTGTCCGCGGACCGGACGTCAAATACTCTGGAATTGTTGGCACGGAAGACTACATGGCTCCGGAGGTGAGCAGGGGACAGTACAAGCCGATCCTTGCCGACTTGTGGAGCTGCGGAAGAATACTAAAAGAATTGTGTTCACGCTGCGATTCCTCGGCGGATCGCATGACACTGCTGCTCAAGATAGCCGGGCGACTTATGGATCGCGATCCAGAGGCGCGCCCGAAGATGTCTACTGTGCTAGAGTGGATGTCTCCCGCCGTCGAGGAAAGGGGAACACTGCAGCTGCGTTGAACAATGTTGCGCTTAGAACCATGAACTCGAACGCAGCGTTTCCTTTTGGTTGTCACGCATGAATGGGCCACATACTCCGCCGGTACTCGTAGTGGATGACCTCCCGCAGGCTAAAATATTAGGGAATGTAATACACCGGAGTTCAAAATGAAAAATAAACTGGCAGTTCCAGACCACAATACAACTACACTGTACAGCCACTTCTGGGTTTGCTGATGTCAATGTGCTAGGTAGTTATGCTGTAGTCGGTCATCGACCATTTACTTATTGATATCATGACTCCAAAAGTAGGGTACAAGAGACGGAAACAAATCTATGCTCCTTTGGCGCGACTCCCGTCTAAGACGACCATCAAATTTTCAAACCTCGTACTGCAAAGACCAAAGATGAGTAGACCGAGGATCACACGATCATTTATACAAATGACCTCGCACCTGGACAACTTTTGAAACTGCGAGTCCCCGGTCTACACGATGTCGGCATGTCAACTTATCAAACTAGTCTCATAAAGTGGCCACCCACCAAACTCCATCTGCCCCTCGCGAAAATTAATGTTCTTCAAGCTGAATATCGCCGCAACGACTTGAGGTGCGAGCTACGGCACGCCTTAGCTCAGAGCGTCATCAAGGTCCGAAACGTAACTCCATACCTTCATAAAGAGGTCTCGTGACATGAGGCTGCGGGAGAAGAATGGCGTAAACACCCAAGATCACCGTTCTTCAAGCATCGCTCTCACCCCCCTAGCCCGCGACTGTCTATCCTGTGATTTCCAATGATTAGAATGGGCGGCGACGGCTACGCGCGTTATTAGAACGGGCCCTGTAGATGTGGTAGGTAACGTACGCCATTCTGGACATGTCCGATTGGGAAAGGAATCAGAACAGGTACCTTCAAAGGTTGTTAGAGCTCACATCCTCTCTGTGGGCTGACTTCTGGTGGGCTTCAAATCGAATGAGAAGGCGCTGAAGACTTACTAAGTGCGTCGTTGATCAATTTCATCAATGCACCATGCGTGCCGCCCTCGGTGGTAATGGCACTCAGTTGATTCAGTCTTTCCAAGTCTTTCCGCCGTCCAGGGTCAGCGTAATAATCAACCACAGAGGAGATGGCTGCGGAAAACAATAATGCAGAAGGTACCGTCTCAGCAAAGATGTTATATGCGATGGCTCGAATAGTAGAGTGTTGGAGGCTCGCCAGGACACTGGCAATGAAATCGTCGTTCTGCACGTTACTTGTGATGAGCGATGTGACTACCATGTCAGAAGCACCCTCGAGAGAGATCTGTTTCAGAGAATTGATGACCCAATGTTCATTGTTTCGATACATGTGAAACGTACTATTCCATCCCGGTGCCGTGTCAATCGGTTGCGGACGTAGTACGTGATCTCGTTCGTCGCTTTGAGTGCCGCCTGGTACAGAGTCCAGTCACGCACTAGGTCATCGTTGAGATACATATACCTGCATGGCGTCAGCGATGGCTCTGCAAATGTACACGACCTCCCACCTGGTCACATCAGCAAACATCTCAGTCCACTGCGCTACTGTGTGTCCCCCCAAAACGCTGTCAAAAACAGCGATAGGCAAACCAAGCTGTCCCCATCGTTAAATGATACCAGTTAAACCGCTAGTCCTGGTACATACCACAAAGTTTGCAGCCCAATAGACGGGAACCCGATTGATGACATCTTTGACAATGTCAACGACCCTGTTATCACGACCTGCCGATGTAGACGCCTCTTTCATCAAAGTTTTGAACATGTTTGTGAAGGATCTGACAGAAAGTGTCTCATCCACGATACATTTTCGCACCTGGCCATTCCAAGTTCCTTTATCTGCATGAATCTAGCTTTAAAGCTCGGAACTTACCTCGGTGAGAGCTACTTCGACACCTTTTGTAAGCCTCGACATACGTCTCCTATACAGAATGTCAGGCTGCCAATCGTTATCATCCTGTTTCGGCCTCGAAACATTATAATACGCGAGCAAATCTCTTGATCGAGAAATGATACAAGAGCGCATGAAATCGGGCGTCATGAACGGAAAATGAGCACAGATCGATCCGGCAGGATATTGGTCTGGCAGAAGTTGAAACAGGAGCTTGCTGAGCATCCCTCCATCTGAGCCGTCGGTGGTGTTAACCATACAATGCTGGTATCCCCAGGATGTTAGATTGTATGCTAAGTAGGGATTAGCGAGACTGAATGGAACAGAAAGAAAAAAAATACCGACGGGTGAAGTCCACAGTTAGGAATCGATCTCCGCGAGTCAGGCATACCGCGTCCGCGAGAATAGCGCGTGAGATAGTATATCCCGGACACAACCCAGCACCCGGAATAGGCGGCTTGGTTTCTTCAGCTTGTAAACCGACCTTCAGCAGTGTAAGTATTAGTGCCAGACATAAAGTTAAGAACACGATTTATTTACATGAAGTTCCAAATTATCAATATGTCCATAGAGATCCTGCGCTGCAGACTGTGGGTGGTTGAGTAGATGAGCGAGCTGCGACAGGAGTCTTACGTGGATTACGGGGTCTGGATTCCATTCTTGAAAGGACTTATATGCTGAAAGAACCGTGAGCAGATGAGGATTATACTACGACCTGAGATACTTACGGCGAAGACCAATGAATTTGCGAAATTCGTTAAGCTGAAGTCATTAACCAAACTGCATGATCACTGGAAAGTGGATCCCTACGGTGCAAACTCCCCATCTCCTTCCCTGCTCTATGGCCATGGTCTCGACCACTCTCATCACAGGGGGACAACCTCTGGCACGGAACGCACCAGCCCTTTGCTCGGTTGCATCTTGCAATACCCGGGCAAGGTCCTGATCAGCGAAAAGGCCATCAGAGTCTCGTTGCAGTCTAGTGCCACACTAGATCATAAAACTGAAACTGTATGCGGCTCGTAAGACGCACCCGCCGAACGTCCAGGTCTTGACATCTCTAGACGGCACAATCTTTTCCCGAACCATACCCCTAAACTCCTTGGTAGTCACCTGTGCGGAAGATACGTCGAGTTTGCGACACGCATGACGAGAAGAGAGCATACCGTTGTCGGGTCTCTACCGTTAAAGAGTTCCTCAAATAACCCATTCAGCCACTTTTCATCCTGTTCGCCGATGGAAGCATGCCAACGATAGAGTAAGTTGAATTCAATGGAAACAGCGTTTCCACGTCCCCGAGGAGACACACCATGATTGGATTCGCGAAATGACTGTTGGACGAACCCATCATCATCATCATCCATTCTCTATGATTGGATAACTTACCGCGAGTGGGTCAAGGCGCCAAGTCAGACCGTCCCTGACAAGCCCCAGGATGCTGCCGACATAATCTGCGAGGATAATCTGCATGAAGAATGCAGTATTGACCGTCCTCGCCCTATGGTAAATTTCATTATCTTGTACAAGTAGAGAAGTCTTCTCGTCGGGCGGAGGCGAGGTAAATGTACCACGTTCGTTGAGGTCCAGGACTCTCTGCGCGATATACTATTACGGTATTAACGAGGATATATGCAGGAAATCAGGTAACAGACGCACATTATGATGACGGCTGAAGAGCACGGCAAGGGCGCCAACGGCGGGCGGCATGAAAAGGAGACGACTATCCGCGAAAGTATCACTCCAAATCTTCCCGGTACCATCTTTTTTCCGCATGTTTTCAACTTGCTCTAGGCTGCTCCCGTAGATGATACTCAGGTCAAGGTAGCTACTCGCATCATTGATCGTCCAATCCGATGTATTCGTGTTGAAAATGCTGTGAATGATGAGATCTGCGAATGCGAAAAACAAACTTGACAAGCCACCAGGGTGCGGGATAAAGTCGCCGCTGCGCCGCCTGAGGAGACTATCGAACACCAAGCCTGGGTCGGGAAGAGATGGAAGAGTGGATATGTGAGTAGAAGGCACGGATCGTGCATAAGGTTGACCGGCTTGCCCGAGAGACGGGCAAAGGACATTGTAGTTGGATCCATCCGCGCTGCGGAATGCATATGAGACAGTCTGTCCCTCAACAAAGGTTGATGGGGCGTTGCGGAAGGTGGAAAGGAACCCGGTGGAAGGATGGGGTAGGTCCTTGTATACTATAGCGGATGTATGAATATCACTAGGAACACAGGACTGGGAACCCACATAAACTAATGACATGCTGCTGTGCCATTTTGGCAAATGCCGAGTCGTCGGGAAGGCGCGCCATCAGTACCAAGACTTTCTCGAGCTAAACTGCACTGTGAGCTCAGCGAATACGTCATGACATAAAGTACTTGCAAGAAACTCCCGGTCATTGATTGTGCCATGGAGGTTGTCTATAGCGTCTGCGAACGCTGGCTACGCGGCGTGTAGAAGACGCGTGAATAATACGTGTTGTAACGGCGCAAAGACACACCAAATCATCGGCAGTAAGAGGTGGACCACGATGGGCGATTTGCTCGAGGTCTCGCACACTCCTGCCAGAAACATTACCTATGTTAGATTGTACTCGAGAGAGTAGCAGCTGCAGCACGCTCTGCAGCACATTTCCGTCTCCGTGGAGACCCTTGGTCTGCGTTCGCTGCATTGGCGTCGGTGGTTCGCGGTGGGAGTCAGCTTGCAACAGGAGCGAGTGACCTTGAAGTTGAACGTCAACGTTGAACACCGAGGTTGAACCTTGCATGCACAAAATCACTTTTTGGCATCACTGGTGAGCGCCAATGCAATGCAATGGCATTCTGGAATCAGGGCAGTTAATGGGTACGAGTGTGTGCCAAACAATCCAGCTCTGCGCTGATCCCGGCCAGATGAGTAGATTGCATTCGGGTAGAAACAGTAATGTTCCTCGATGCTCATAGAGAGAGCAGGCAGGTCTGTGTCGGGCTGGTACTCATTAATACTTTGGGCCGCTGACACAGGCCACTTGGACATGGAGAACGGAGGCCGAGCGAATCCGCCTGTGAGATGAGTGCGAAATGTCTTGTTTATTACTCGGCCAAGTCACATCTGCTTTCATGCATATCTTCTGCTGATCGGCCGTTATTGTTCGCGTCTACAGACAATTTCGTCAGTCACAACCGCGCCTGCAACTATGAATGATCAACTAGATTCTCGTCCGAGAGTGATTGAGACGTGGTAGAGGTAGGGTCTAGCCAACAAAAGACAATATACTATCACAAGTACGGATCCGTTTGACCACGGTAATTAGAGTACGCACGGAAAGTCCCGTGATAGTCGTCAGGAATAGATGAGATAGCTGAGAAGGCTACATGACTACGCAACACGAGTTTTGCTGCAGGGTGCATGTTAACAGGGATTAACGACGACGAACATCGAGGATCAAACCTTCTTCGCTGTCTTGTAGAACATCTTAGTCTGGGAGGACAGTGCATTGGAGCGCTCGACTAAATTGTCTAGCTTCTCGCCCCGTTGAAGGACGGACTCGATCGTCTTGTGCTAAAAGAGCGGTGTCAGAGAACCATTTGTAGAGACTCATCAATCTAAGCGTGCCAGCACGATCTTTGTCTCATCTAATTCCTGTTGCACTCTCATGATGGTATCCGCTTGTCGTGGGTCCTGATACTTGGTGAGGTATGTCTGGATGTCGGGGAACGAAATTGCCGAAGGATTGGAGAAGGCAGACTGAGGAACTTTGGCGGTGAATTCATCCAAAATCTTGGTCAAGAGAGAGAATGCGGGCCGAACGGGATACTCTTGGTCGGTAATCATGATCGCTGTGACATAGAACATAGACGTGGCCAACAGCATGAGTCGGGGTGGGCAACGAGAAGTGGCAGTTGGCTGACCTGCAAGTTGTTCTGCTCCACCACGGTTGAATACATGGGCTATATAGTTGTTCTCTTGCACGCTCTGACGTTGACCCTGCGGTGTTCTGTCGACGACAGTCTTGGTGAAGAACGTCAGGAACTCATTGATGGAACCTCTCTGGTAGAAAGAGAAGCTCGAGACGTCTGAGGCCGTGCTCAGGACGGTACTCGGTGATCCTGGAGGCGCAAGGACGACAGAAATCGAGAAGACTTTCATAGTCGCAGCGTTGGAGAAGAGCCTTGTGAGACGTAAGCAAGCAAGGATGAGCGCCGAGTTGCTGTATGTTGGCCGAATGCACTACAAGCTCTTGCAGGTATGTCTTTGGTTGCGGCAAGTCTCTGGATAACCATCTGGCTCGTCATATACGCCGTAAAATATTCTTCCAGACGGCCCAAGTTCTTACTACCGTTCTCGCAAAACCGCCGACCGACCACTGAGGTCACCGTGAAGTGTTTGAACATACGTCTCAAGACAGAGGCCTTCAATGCCCTCCATGGCAAGCTATCCACTCGGTTGTCTCCAAACAGGTCTCGGGTCTTGAGGCAGATCCTCCTGCGGTTGTACGATCTGGGTAGCATCGTTGGTGTCGTCGGGATGTTGCTTGGGTTCTGCCTGCTATTCCTCACCGCCGCGTCCTTGTCCTTGGAAATCCTGCGTGCAGGACGGGACATTCATCACAGTGTCAGCACAGTCACAAAGCGGGGGTTAGGCCATGCCGGCGGTACTGCTCCATCTATCGCACCTACGTCCAATGCGTTGAGGATTAACCCAATCGTAAGCGTTCCGTTGGGGCTTTGAGATGGTCCAACAGCGAGTACGACTCAAGTCTATTAGATACCAGGGTTGACCGTTCCTCTCAGTCATTTACCTTTGATTCTCGTGGCTGTAGCCATCAGTCAAATCGTTCACGAAGCCGGGCACGCCATCACAGCAGCACTGTAGGTACATTCTCAGTGTTCGGAATAGTAAGAAACTGACATCGCAGACAGCCACCACATACCAATGCTTTCCTGTGGAGTTTCCGTGACATTTCTCTTGCCGTCCGCATTCGTCACTCTCCCCGCTGCCCGGCTGGAGAAGCTGCCTCCTCGCAACTACTTGCAAGTCGTGTCTGGCGGGTGTTTCCACAATTTTGTGCTCGCATGTTTGTTGTTCTCCGCAGCTTGGTCACGAGGAAGCTTCTTGCCTACCCGGATCCTCTTCGAGGATATTTCTGCACTGGGAAGACTTGTAGTTGGTGTCGACTACGTCAGTGTACCCATCATGTTAGCCGTTCGCGCACTGAGTGGCTGTAGGATTCATCATTGGCGACACACCTCCCTGTTGGTAGTTTAATCACCAAGATGGACGATTCTTCGATGGTTTCTGTGTCGCCGGACAATCCTTGGGATCACTACCTACTTTCTTCCTCCCCGGGCTCTATGCAAGGATGGTGTACCAACGACTCTCAGCTAAACAAAGCGTTCGGTGGGTGAATCAAATACATTGTGGGGTTGATTGGCTTCTTATTCTCTACGAAAACCCCAGCATGTGACAACTCTGCTCCACATTCCTGTTTTGTATCCAAGGCGGATGAAATTGTACAGTACGCGCTAGATCCTGTCCACATATTCACAGACAACCTGGCACGCTGCAACTCTTCTACGGAATGCTCGCCGTTGTCGTCCTGCGTAGTACCTCGCGCTGATCAGCAGCTCGTACGGATCTCCGTCTTAAGGAACCATGCGGGTACAGGCATAGAAGACATGGTCGTATGGAAGGGTCCAAAGGAGGAGATCTGGGACCAAGGTACGTGAATTTCCTCTGGGCTGCTATGAAAAATGTCGCGACGGTCCCTTTGCTGCTTAGTGAAAGTCAGCACTTTGCGTCCCCGTTATTCTTTTGTATCGTATAGGCTTTCAGGACTTGCTTCTACTTTCTTCGAGTGCGTGGTCCGTTCTGATTTCCTGTAAAAGATAATTGACAAGGTTGATAACAGATATATGAAGGTTGCAAATCTTTCCCTCTACATCATAAACACGCTCCCAATCACGATATTAGACGGACATCAATTACTTGGCGTATTATTACAGCTCTTCCGTGGTCCGGTTAATAGCTTGCAAAGTATCGATCTCGAAGGTCTCAGCAACACAACACGGTTAAGTCGAGAAGGGAGAGTGCAGAGTGCGTGTAGGACATTCCTTAGCTTCTTAGCGCTCCTCTTGATAGCACTGTGTTTACTCCTGGGTACCATTACCTGGGCGAAGAAATGATATGCCCGCTTCTCCGGAATGATGCCACTCAGACGGATACACTACCCCGTAACCGGGAATTGAGGTCATCCGATTGTTACCTTCCATCCGAACGTTCAAGTGTTCAATAGTGAATTGCCGTTTGACCTTCATCGCCCGACAACCAGAGTTTGCAATAGCACTCAGGAAGCACGGTAAGCTGACAGATATGGGGAGTCACATTGCGAAACATGGCTGGGCACTTGTTGGCATGATGCGACTTGTGCATACATTACAAACACGACCCGTGTGCTGTTGCATATTGAGGTCCTCCGCTTCCTCGTGCGCTCACTTTCCCGTCAATCGAAAGAAAAAGTATATCGCATGATGGTTTACTTCTTCTTCGCTGGTTGGGCCAAGTCCACAACAGTCAGGCCTAGAACGTGCGTCATTGTCACACCACCCATAGCAAGCGCGCACGCAGGCATACCTGGAGGAAGACTCTGCCTGAGCTTCTCAGCCTTGTCCGGGTCGTCGATGGAGAGAGTGTAAAGATATCTTGAGCACCGGACTTTGAACTTGGTCTGAGCCTTGCCGGTGGGCGTTTTTGCAGCGACCTTTTTAATCCGGGCCTCTGTAAATGAGTAGGGCGTACGCGCAGGGACGGGTCAATGTGCGTAGCTCCACCGGTGGAATGTACTCCAACACTTACGCGTAGCGTCTTTCCGCCGCGCAATATCGATGAATTGTTTGATATCCCGGATTTCCTTGGGCTGCGCACAACGTCAAGACACACAAAGCTGATTATATAGAATTCTGCGTACCATGACGAACGAGGTTCTGATGTTTTCCTGTGGACGATCCTTCGATTGAGTGAGTGAGTGGCTGAACTCTAAGTTACTAGTTTTGCGGGAGATTCCGCGTGAGGCATTCGCAAGCGTAAATAATATCGTTATACAGCGTAAAATGTTTAGATATCATTTGTCAGGGGTAACCGAGTAATGAGGAAAAAAGACGGGCAAAGGCTACAGGCTGATGCAAGACTTAATGATTACATGTAGTGCCGGGGGAACAGGAAATATGACGGGCCGGCGCGCAGCATAAAAACGTAGTAGTTGTAGGTCTTTATCGTCATGACGGCTTGAGCTTGCGTGGAGAACCAACAGAGGAGGCGCCAGATGCACTGGTTGTATCGCTGATCACGGAGGACGCTGGTCTGTTAATACGACTGCGGAGTCGTTCAACCTCACGCTCCAGGCTAGAGGTATTATGAGCATGAGGAATCACATCGAGGGGTAGCTGACTTACGTCAGAGTGCTCTGTTTGGCTTCTGCAGCTTGTAGCTCAAGTCGACGGTTGGCACGAACCAATTCGCTCTCAGAGGATTGCTGAACTTTTGTTTAGTGGGGAATTGATAGAAATAGAGTCGACTAACCGCCGTATCAAGTTTGTCACGGAGGGATTGGATCTGAGTCTCAGAAAATTCCCGGTCCTCTTCTAGCTTTGAACGGTGTCGTTCACTCTCTTGAAGTTGCAATCGGATATCTCTGACCACCTTGTCAGAGGAACGAAGCGGTGTGCTCTGTCTCCTGTCGTTGGCGGCCTGGCCGAGCTGAGCAGTAAGTTCCTCGATGCGAGCTTGTAGTTGACGAATGGTCGCGTTCGGCTGAGGCGTAGTAGTATACGACTTTGTTTCCAGGTCTACAATCCGGACATTGAGGTCCTTAACTTGCTTTTCCAATTGAGCCTGCAAGGGAGTAAGAAAATGTCTAGAGGAAAGAAAGGTTTACATACGTTTTTTCTGTCCAACTCTGTATTCTCCATGCGTATTTTATCGAGCTCCAATTGGCTTTCAGCGGCATGGGCTTCCGAGGCTTTCATACGGCCAAAGGCCATAGAGACACGATCTTCTTGCTCTTCCAGAGAGCGCTCAAGATCCTGCTTCTCAAGCTGAAGTTTCTGTAGCTCTCGATCCGATGTCACCTTGGTAGCGTCAATATGGTCAAGTTTGATGCCCTCCAGTTCTGCCTGCAGTGAGCGCCTTGCTTTTTGGAGCATCGCCCGGTCTGCTTCCGCATCGTTCAAAACGCCCCTTAGCTCACGGACTTGGGAGTGAAGGGAAACGATTTGTGCTTGTTGATCAGATTGCACCGCGGTGGAGGTTTCGTACGCCTTCGTCAAGTCTGCGATCTTGGTGTCCATGCGTTCTCTCTCCCTCTTCCATGTGCTGCCATTGTAAACTTCCTCGTCGAAACGTAACTGCAATTCGTCGTAGTCCGAATGTATCTTGCGGTTATCTTCACGAAGTCGGGTCATGGTGTCACGTTGAGATTGAAGCTCTAAAATATGATAAGAGGCTGATTGAGAAGGAGTGAATGCACTTCACCTTCACTAAGTTGAGCAAGTTCGGCTGAAAGCAGATCAGCATCCTCTCGCATAGTCACAGAAGGACAATCACCTTGATACTTCTTTCGGGTTTGATCACTAGCAAAGTCGCGCTCGGCGAGGTCCTTTTGATGTTGGAGACGCTCGTCTTGTAGTTGCTGGGCTAGACGACGCCTATGAATACCAAGTTCAGAGGACTCTCGATCCTCTTCCTCGATTTGTTGCTCCAATTCCCGGAGTTTATGCTCAGTGGTCTGTAGCTTCTCTTCGATCGCCTTCTTCTCCGCAACAACGTCAAGATGTGTCTTCTCCAAGTCAGTGAATGCACGATGAGCTATCCAGGGTCAGTTCGTACAATAGAGAAAGTATCTCTGCTCACCAAACGTTTCTGCCTGTTCTGCTTTTGCCTGAGCGACCTCAGCATCTTGAAGTTTCACATTCGTTACAGTTGCTTTTTGCTTGTACGATTCGAACGCTTGTTGCAGTTCTTCACATCCGGATCAGCCAATGTCGATGCCGGTATTGGCAAGATCACCCACCTGATTGCATTGCAATCGCAGCGGCCGATGTTATCTGGAGTTCTTGGAATTGTGTCTGAAGTAGCCTGTGTGCGTCTACTTGAAGTGAGCATAGACTCCTCGGCAAAGATGGACAATCGCACTAATCGCGTCATTCTTGGAAGCAATCTCAGCATCCAACCTGTCGTGAACACCAGCTAGTTCTTCTCGAGTCCGTCTCCGAACCTCTTCCAATTCGAGCTGCAAATTCCGTTGTTGAGCCAGCTATTGGGTGTTCCTGTCATGAGTCTTGGTTCTCTCGAATCTCGGAAAGACGTACGAGAACTTTACGCGACTCTTCAAGGCGAGCTGTAGGTTCATCTCTGAGGGCAGGCGGAGGCTTAATTGAGTCTGGGGTCTGGATAACGGCGGAAAAATGGCGCGCGAGCTCCTCCTCAGCGACTCGAAGTTCACGAACGAGGCGAGAGCGGAATGCCTCATCTATCGGTGTATCCTTCATGATAAGATTAAGTAGCTCTTTGTGTTGACGCTCTACCTGAGCCTTGATCTTTGCGACCATCCCTTGCACGGTTTCCGCATTTTGAAGTTTCTCCTCCAGCTGCGCTATCTTCAGCGAGTATTCTCGCTGTAACGATGCGTTCGATGGGCTAGCATCTATCTCCTCCGCAAGCTTGGTAAGTTCACTTTCTAGAGTATCCTTCGATCGCTGCACCGTAGACAGCTGGGCACGGGCAACCTCCAACTCACTCTTGACACCATTAAGATCGGCTTGGAGGCGTCGATTACCGGACTCCGCCACTTCTCTGTCCCTTCGCTCGGATTCTAGAGCCGTCAAAGCCTTTAATGCCCTTTCCTCGTTCGCTCGCGCTGTCTTTTCGATGGCACGGAGCTCGACCTGTTCCATCTTATTCTCGCGTACAAAGTCTTCGGCCTCACGGGTCAATGCCATCTTTGCCTTCTCCAGAGACCGAATGTATACTGTATTCTTCTGCAATTCCTCTTGGGCATCTTTGAGCTGCTGATCGGTGACTCTCTTTGCCTTCTCGAGCACATGAACATGTTCAACGATCTTCTTGTCCTGCCTGGATTCTAGCTGCCTGATCTCCCATTCCTTGTTCTTTAGATCTGTAAGAGCCTTGTTGAGTGCCGCGTCCATCTTGGAGAGACGGTCGTGGTCCAGAGCGAGCTCCCTCTTCTGGTTGGTTGCAACTTGGTGAAGCTGTTTGTACTTGGCTGATTCGGCTTCCAGCTGCTTGCGAGCTTGCTCCGATTGGCGTTCGAGAGCGTGAGTTCCTCTCTCCAACTGCAGAACCGTGTCCTCAAGCTCATGACACTTGCTTTGGGATGAAGTGAGCTGTCGCTCCGACGACTACAGCGGCTTTAAGTTAGACACGCGAAGATGTCCAGTTTATGGAACGAGACGCTCTACCTCTTTAGCCTTCACGGCCTCCGCAAGTTGCGAATCCGAGTCAATCTGCTTCGCACGAAGGACCTGGAGCTCCGATTCCATCGTTCTCTTCGACTTCTCCATAGCTACCGTTACAGCTTCAGCCTTGGTGGAACGCTCGTTTGCGGTCCTTTCGCGCTCGAGTAGTGACATATGTGAGCTCTCGAGCTGGGTATGCTGTCGGCTAACCCTCTCGACCTCGAGTTTGAGCTTACTTTCATTATCGAGAGCAGTCTTCCGGAACACGTTCATCTGACGCTGAAGATCTGCGACTTGGCGACGTAGGTCAACAAGCTCCTCGTCCTTGCTCTTTTCGACTTCCCGTCGGCGTGTCTCTTCCGTGGTCTTTGTTTCCATCAGCGCACGGAGCTCGTCAAGCTCTTCCTGTAGCCTGGCTTTGGCAGTCATGGCGCGATCCGTGTCCGCCCTGTATGCATCCAACTCGGCCTTTTGCTTTTCAGTCACGGCACGGATTTCGATGATGTCCTTTTGTAACTGGGTACGTTCTCGCTTCGATGCAGCCACTTCGGAGGCAAGACGAACAATGTCGTCCTCTTTCTTCTGGAGCATTGTAGAATAATCGTTGGCAGTGCGAGTCAGCTCGACTAGTTGGTCCTTCGCTTGTTGCGAACCCTTCTCGAGCTGGTCAACTTTGGCGTTGAGAACCTCCCTGACAGATATGTGAGTCCGATTCTGCTAACATTTCGTCTTCCGATACTCACGTCGTGCGCAACTCTGTAGCCAACTTGAACTGGAGCTCGTTGGTATATGCCTCGGAACGTTCTTTGAGACGGGAAAAGTCTTCGTCGCGCTGGGATATCAAGGTCGTGAAGTCTTCGTTCAACTTCTGTAATTCATTTCGCTCGTCTTGAAGCTGGCCCATGCTAGCTTCCATCTTCGCAAGAAGGTCCACAAACTCTGCCTCCTTTTTCTTCCATTCGTTCTGTTCGCTTTCGAGCCGCACAAGATGCTCAGCAGCTTGGTCAAATGCCTCGCGAAGGTTCTCATGCTTTTCATCAGTTTCCTTTTGTCGGAGTAGTGCCCGGTCCAGTTGCGAGTCAAGAACATCGAGGTCAGCGTGTACAGCAACGATCTCCTCTTCCAGCTCGATCTCCCGATGCTTACTTCGCTCGAGTAAACCATCTTTGTCAAGCGTAAGGGCCCGCTCTGCCTCGAGTTCCTTGAGGATCTTCTGTTTCTCGGCTTCCAGCGACATCTTTAATTTTTCCAAATTCTCTCTCTCGCGCTGGTCTCTCTCCGCCCGTTCCTTGACGAGTTGCAATTCCACTTCCTTCCGCCGGAGTTCTTCGTCGTTACGCGTGGCGGCTAGTAAGGGTCGGACCTATGGTTGCTCAGTGTCAGAAAGACAACCTTAGAAGAGACCGGCATTCAGACCTTCGTGTAGAGTTGCCACCATGGCCAGTCCCTAAGCTCCCCGTACACTCGAGCGTTGCGCTGAATTGTCCGAATAGCGATTGCACGATTAAGAATCTTTTTCATCTGTCTTCGCGCCGAGAACTTCCGTGCTACGGCCTGCAACCTTGAGAAAACGTCATATAACAACGCATCTCTGCGTTCCTCGAGTTCGGCGAGCACGCCTGCTTTGAAGAAAATCTTCGACATGCCGACGCGATAAAGTTCCTTGTCGAGCTCCAGAGCTTCCACCATACGGAGACAAGCCTTCCGACCGTCCATGTAACCACGCGGGATAATTCCAGGAGTCATGATCTCATAGCGCTGCCGAAACTCGACAAAGGGAAGTCGATTGGGGTAGCCTAGTCTGGCGATCCGGATGCCTTCTAACACACCATTGCATCGCAACTGATCGAGGACGAGCGGCACATCAATTCTTCCTGGCTTCTTGTTGGTATTAGGAACTATACACCGAACGAAATGCGGCTGAGTGGCATGCAGTTGGTTCATCAGCAACGCTAATTGTTCCTTGTGCCTTTGGGCCACGGTGCGGAAAGCACCTTTTTTAACAGAGCGCTTCTTCCCCAAGGAGAACCCAACGCTCGAAGAGGGCAGTTCGGAGAGCGGTCCTGGATAGTCTTGGAAAAGGGTCGCAACGCAGGGTTGTGTGGATGCGGCTAGAACTCGAGTGAGGTTATCATTCAGCGGATCCTTGTTCTTCTCCAGCCAACCATCGGTACGGTACTCGACTCTCCCGGCATAGTGTGTGATGATGAAGCCTTGCTCAAACTTGGGGAGACTGTACTTTGTACGACCAGGATGCGGTTGTTCATCGGGAGCTAGATATCCACTCCACAAAGAATGCACTTTCTCTGTGAAAGTGAGATCCGTAGCCTTCGGCATAATGCACTCCTCGTCCAAACAACTGAGGATACCGATTGTACTACCACCTCCTTCGATAAGGTCGATTGTCGGCTGCAAGTCAAGCTTGAAGTTCACGTAGTCCCATTCAATGCCCTCGCGAGAATATTCTTCCTGCTCAAGGACGAACATATGATGGTTGAAGAATTGTTGCAATTTCTCGTTGGTAAAGTTGATCAGGAGTTGCTCGTACGTGTTGATCTCGAATATCTCGAATCCCGCGATATCCAGCACACCGATGAATGTCGACTTGGGTGTTGGCCGATCGAGGGCGCGATTGATACGCTCAACCAGCGCACCAAACGTTTTCTCATAGAGCGTCTTTGAAAGAGCCCCAAGCTCGTCCAAAGCCTGCTGACCAGTCC
>JBBPQW010000275.1:0-26978 GCA_038092695.1 Boletus rubropictus
ACGGTGCAAAGTTTGGGGAGCTAGTTTTGGCTGATCATGATGTTTTTATGCTAGAACGCCTCATTGGATCGGTCTCGGACGAGTAGACATACTCTTCATTTTAATCATAATGGATTGAACCATGTAAGTTGGCACCAGGGACGAATGGCTATGTATTAACCATCCACTTTTACTCCTGAATGGTGTTTCGTCTTGCTCAAGAGCATGACTACTGATTCAATCGGATCCAGTGTGCTCGGGCATGATCCAATTTCACGACTTCAGTCCAGCAGACAACTCAGATCTTATGTTGCTCTAAATGCCAAAGAAAGAAATTATTTCAATTAATGGACCGGGTCATGCGTAGTATGATAGTCTACTACCATGCAAATCGAGACTTGCAAGCAGTGTGCCGACCTTCTCTCACACTTGGAAGGATCAGTGCAATCCAGACAAGACTGTACTATTGTACAGGCAATAGAAGCCAACGTACATGGCATCTACCATCCTCAGGGATACAGCGGGTGGGACGTAAAGTACTAAGTGTGTGATGGGCGTGAATACAAGACAAGTGATTCAGGGGTTGTTATACCCTCAATCCGATGTTAATGCAACGAGAGCAGGGAAAAAAAAACCTCCAGACGAATGATGGTAGAAAGGAACGAAAAAAAAAGGTGGAAGGTAAAACGTACGGACCTGACGCCAACCAAGAGCACCCGCTAGATCACACTCAGTAAACCGTCGTAAAGTTCCTCGATCCTTCCTGCCCAATCACCCCTTCCCCTTCCCCTTCCCCTTCGCTTCCGCCCGCACTCCCGCCACCCACCGAGGAATCCTCCAGGTTCCTCATGAACCTCTTCACCACTTGCAGTCTCTGCCTCCAATTGGTGATCACTTCCACTTCCACCTCATCTCTCTCCGTCCTCTCAAACACGTTGGCAAACCAGTCGCCCAGTAGCGTGAGTTGCCTCACCAAAAGCGGAAGCTTTTCTGCACTGATGAGCTTGAAGCATCCGATCGGTGTAAAGTCCTTCATACCCGCTGCCCGCTGGATCGTTACCTTGAAATATTCATTCTCAGCTTCGTGCGGAGGTGTGTTCGTGCCCGTACCCACGCCGGACGGAGCAAGGTATGGGGATTGCATTGGAGAAAGTTTGGCATCCATTATGGATGAACTGGCCGTGTGTCTGAAGTTCGAAAACGCAGCTATCGCTCCCAACGAATGGGGTTCGATGACGATGTTCAGAAACTGGAACTGCGTCGCAAGCGTATCGAACTTGTATGGTCTGCCTCCATCGTTCCATACTATCCTGACGTAGTCATTGCCGATATGTCTCTTTTTGTTTACGCAGTACTCGTCATCAGTTGCGTTAGGCATCATCGTGGCCGTATGGAAGAGCACTTGACCAATGTCGTCCCACCATGCGTAAGCATATTCTCCGTCTTCGTCAGGGTTGAGGCCGCCAGCGTAGACGTCGACTTGCCCACGGAGGTTGATAAGACGCCCGACTCCTTCCAGGAAACGGGTATAGGCAGGCGAGCCGTAGGTGTTTCGAAGAATCTCCAGCTCGTGGGTCTGACCAGGGGCGACATACATAATACCGACTTTGTGTGTGTCGATGACGGGTGTACGGTCAAGGTTTCGGAAGAGGGCAGGAAGAGCAGACTCGTCAACAATTCGGCGGTGGATCGGGGCGCTGGGGTAAGAAGAGAGTTGAAGTGGAAGAAAAGAAGGGTCTACCATGACTTGTTTTCGGCGCTGGGAGGGGGCTGTCTTGCTCCAGACGTAGCCTGTAATAGGATCCGGAGCAGGAGGAAAAGGAGCATCATTGCGAGTCGGAACAAGGTCTCGGATTTCCTGCTCGAGAACATGTCACAACTTGCGATGAAGATAAAAGGGGGACGGGTCTCTCACACAACTGCCACCGGCCGCCTGTTCCATCTCCTCCAAGGGATTAGGCCGCCCTTCTTTAATCACCTCTCTTTCCATAAGCAAGCCCGCAGGTAAGGATACCAAGTCCGGGTCGACTTCCCCAGGTCCAACAAGCGGCACGTTCTCCAGCTTGCAGATGAATTTGGTGAACCCAGATGGACGCCTCGAAACAACCTCGATCCATCCCAATCTGCTCAGTGCACGGACGGTGACGATCGCATTACCCATTACCCACGACTTTTCACCGATCGCCGGCTCCGACAGACTTTGGTCGGCGGTAGTGGGATTCATGATGATCTCGCTGAGTACTGAGTTTGCAGGTCTAGGGTCGGCACTGGCATAGGTGTATCGCCCCAGCCAGTCAAAGCACACTTCCGTCGGTTCGTCGACCTCGGATCTCTCCTCATTGGCCAGCAATAGTTGCCTCGTGATGTATGGAATGTGTCGCGGCCGATCAGGAAGCCTTAGGGCCAAAAACCAAACATAGATCACATAGAACGAAATCATTCGTACATATTGCGACATCGCCCATGAGATAACAGGCGTTGTCCCGGGACGGTTGTGATGTTGAAGATACTGCAAAGCGACGCCAAATACCATTTTGAAATCATCTTCGCGCAGGTTTGCATGCAGCTCGGGGATGGAACCAATAACGGACAAGAAGTTGAGAATGTGCACGGCCATATCGGGATTGGACATGATTTGCGAGAGCTTCTCGAGGAGAGGAGGAAGGCTGCGTTTGACGGAGGACGTCAATTCGAAAGCCGAAAGCGTGAGTGCGTGGAGACAACAGATGATGGTCGATGGTTGGCCATTCAGTCCCTCCCTGAGAACGTCCACAAGGGCATGCCGGAGTGGAACCTCGAAGCAACGACGATAGCTTATCAACACCGAAAGCGTGTGATACGCAAGACCATGAACATCTCGCACTTTGAGACCCGAAGGCCACCGTTCGATAGAAGATCCCATGTCCCCAACGGTAACACCAGAACAAATCATTGTCAGCAGTCTGGCAATAAGCAACCGGCATTTTGGGCCGCAGAAAAGATGCTTATTGGACAATTGCACAGGAAGGTGACACAACATGTAGGAGAGGATTTCCCAGTTTCTCTCCTTCTCCAGTATGGTCAGGATGTCCAAGAGGTAAGCGTCGAGTGGGAGAACGCGGGGAGATTCATGATCTGGGTCATAAGAGACAATCCCTTCGCTAGGCATATCTGCGTCGATCGCGATGAACGGATGTGTTTCTGGGACAGACCAAAAGGAATCTTTCCATTTCATACCGATCGAAGCAGACTGGGGAGGCGAAATGGGTAGTGGGGCTCTTGAGTGACTTCTGCTCGGCGCTGAGTGCGAAGGTTTGACACGTCCACGTGGAGACCTCCTGCCATCACGCTCTTGTGCACCTTTTGAGCGACGAGGAAGATCCTCCTGGATGGCATCAGCAGATTGTAAGCGTTCATCTTGGTGGGCGGACTCAGGTCCGCGTCCAATTAGAGAAGCGAGGTTAGCAGTGAGTTCGTCTGGGTCGTGATGAACCTCGACGAAATAGACGCGATGATCCCGATCGGCTCGGAGACGCATCAAGAATTGCAAAGCCAAAACCCGCGCTCGCGGACATTTTGCGTCGGTTACAATCTGTACGATGGTAAGAAAGACTGAGATGGCAAAGTCGACATTTTCTTGTATCAATGAATAGGGCGTGAACGCGAGTTGGCTGAATATTGCAACCAACGAGACCACTGCAAGGGATGCCCTAGTGAATGTTGGCTCCGGAGAAGGCGAAGAAACAAAATGTGGTGGGGGGTTATCAGGTTGCCCTTGTGGATGTTGTAACTGTGAACGTGACCCTGCAAGGGTTGACAGTAAGGACATGACAGATGACAGTCCCGAATCCCGGACTGAGACACTGCGGTACTCTGATTGTCTGCGCGAGAGAACGGGGGAAGCAGCGATTGTGGTACTCCCGGAGAAAGGCGCGAAGGAACTGGGACATGGCGTTTCCACTGTGTTTATCGAAGCAGTGTCGTCGTCGTCTTCTACGGCACAGTCTAAGGCCACCCTCTTGAGTAGTTCAACCATTTCCGTAGTCGACGTAGACGGGCTAGATGAATTTTCAGCTGATGGCGTACGACGGCTGACCGTGCGCAATACAACCTCATCAGCGAGAATTCTACCCATGACAAGGCTGGCAGAGCTCTCCATGCCGTCGTTCGCCTCTCTCTGACAAAACTTGAATACGAGCTCCGCCAAATCCATTCTGTAGCTGTGCATGTCTCTCAATGAGTCATAGATCGCTTCAAGCGCTTTCATGATTTCCAGTCGAGTTAGGGGGCGTGTGGGACCAAAGATGGTGGCATTCGACAGGATGCTCTCCCAATTGTGCAACCAGTCGGGCGAGGCTGGAGATAAGTCATGTTGTTCAAACATAACTGCGGGGAGTTTAGCGGTGTCCGTGTCAGTCAAGTGATCAGCGATGGACAGAAGAGTGGTAGAGAGCGAAGGATTCATATACGTGGAGTAATCGCGTGCCAAGAGAGAGGTCAATGTCCGCAAAAACGATGTTGGGGCATCGCTAGGTTGCAATAGGGGAATGATCATGGGTGTATCATCTGTGTTTCTATCGATCCCAAAATCAGTTTTGGCCAGCAGGAACAAGGAGAAAACCAACTTGAGTGGACGAACAAATGATACCAGATGACGTAGGGCCTCGCCAGCAATGCTAGCCTCCTCCTCGTCCATATCGACACCGTCTTCTCTCTCATCAAACTCTTGAAAGATGTCCTTCAAAGTACCCGCAGCTTCGTCTAGTATACGATCCCTGTCGATACGGATGGCTTCATCGAACTCTCCACTAGCTCGCTTTGCCCAAGCCTCGATGGACTTGCACAACATACGCCCGAGTTTTAACAAATCCCAACCAGACAAGTCGTCCTTCGACCACGCGCGCTCCATCAAGTCTTTTTCAAGTTCTATGTGGCTGGGTGCCCCCGATGGCGTATAACTAAGGGTGCTTAATCTTGTAATATACGCTCGGGCCATCTTGCTACAAAGTGCCTGGCGAATGTTGAAGCGCAAAGTCCGGTGTGCTCCAAAGGATGTCGAGAGACTATGAGAGTCCAAAGTCTGATCGGTAGGAGATAAATGACGTTTGAGTATCATCATACATGATGCACCATAGGGCCCTGAAAAAAGGGAATGTAACATCTTTTGTATCCGTTCCTCCAAACCCACAGGTCCGCGGGGGCGGCCGCTCATCACGGATAAGCGAGGCAACGGAGAAGCAAAGAAAGCTTGAGCTCGGAACAGAAGAGGAAGGATAAGAGTGAGTATCTTGGGGGCCAGAGACTTTAGTTGGGAATGTAGATGATCAAGGTAAATGGTGGTTATCAGCTCTGCAGGATGTCGGGCAGGGTGGACAGCGGAGGGCGGAAGAGAGCGAACGGATACTGAGGAGGAATGCCTCTTGTGTCCATTGGACGCTGTTTTTATAGCAGTAGACTGTTCGCTCAGCCCAGTTGGAGAAGCAATCGATGTAGTGTCAAGGGAGGTGAATGGGAGGTCCAGTGTTTTGGAAACCAAGGATGCATAAAACTGGAGAACACTTGCAAGATCACCCTCTGAGATGCGTGCGACGGTCTCGGGATGCGCAAGGGTAGAGGACACAAAGGCTGCGAGAACCTCGACGGTCCGTTCACAATCAGCATGGACGAAGGGATTGCTGAAGAGGTACGCGTCAAATGCGCCATCTATCCATCTTTTGAGGAGATTAAGCAAAGGTATCTCGATGCCAAAGGCTTCGCTACCTCCTTTGGTGAGAGCGCGGAGGGCTCGTAAGCGGGAGTCGCCAATTTCTGAGGACCACGACGTGTATAAAAGGAGGGAACAGTGCACCAGCCTATCTGAAGTAGTAACCCTGCCCTCGTATCTCTCCCAGTATGACGCCATGATCTCATAGCCCGCACATTGTAGCTGTGGAGGCGAATCGACGCCGCAAAGTGAGCCTAGGAGAGGGTTCAGAACTGCGACATTCGGAAGCGGAGATTGGGTTGTGATGGCAGCGGTCAAGGCGCGAGCATGTGCCAAACTTGGGACAGCAGGTGGAGATAGGGCTTCGACAAGGGCATCAAAAGGGAGCACCTGAGACTGAGACTGAGGTGCCGGAGTCGACACGGTCTCCACCCTGGGTCTGCGCCATCCAGCGGTGAACGAAGAGAATGTGGTGGTGTTTGATCTCTGTCTGTACTTTGGGCCGACATCTGCGTCTGCCTGGGTACGAGCCATGTAATTGGCAGGGTCCGATGCTCCTTCCGAACACCGCCATCATCAAAGAGCTGGACGCTGCGTCCAACGATGAACTCACCAGGGCGTGTACGGCGTACACGACGTCGCGGATGAAGAGAAGAATTGCTTTATCGTCAATGTCGTGTAGGGTTCGTGGGCAAATGAGGTGATGATGAACGCAACAAGACGCTTATGTTGGCAATTTATGTTCTCCACATGGACCCCGAACACCCCCTAATGTCATCGACATTAAAAGGTGCCCACCGTAGTGCTATGCTAGTAGTAATGTACCCATCCAGTAGCTCTCACTCCTCGAACGAACGGACGACGTCTTCCCTCGATGCAGATCTGCGGACGATCGAGCATGAAAACGGAAGTGGGCGGCTGCGAAGACGAGGCGCACGTAAATGTTAGCTCCATTCGGTCAACTTGGGAGAAGCAACCCACCGAATCACGCCTGCTGTGAATTTGGGCTCAACCTCAATCTCCCTCCCCATCCTATCCTTTCCCTTGTCGACGCGAAACATCGCCAGGATGCTCACGATCCCCATCCACAGTACGGAATCCGCAACCCACTTTCCTGGGCAGTGTCTTCGTCCGAACCCAAAAGCCACGCGCGATCTGAGGGGCTCGTTGTCTATGATGGTTCCATCTTCCCCAAGATACCGCTCCGGATTGAAGACGTAGGGATCGGGATACTCGCTCTCCTCGTGATGGATCTCCCTATAGTAAAGCAACTTTATTACACCCGTCTGAACGAAACCAATGGCATCACTAACCAAACGTTGGCCAGGATCATCGTACCTGCGATACGTCAAAATAGAGCATGACGAATTACATCGTGCAGCACACCTTTCGGAATGAGATACCCCTCAAAAACGTCATCACAGGAGGTCATATAAGGCAACGCTACGTCGCATACATGGTCAGCCCTCCCAAAAGCAGTCATAATCAACAACGAACCCAATGGTGTAACGCTGTGCCACCTCATTGTTTCCCGTAGAATGGCCTCAACATAAGGCAATGATTCTCGATGGCTGAAATCTGGGAAATTTTTATCAGAAAGCAGTGAATCGATTTCGGCATGTGCACGACGTTGGGCTTCAGGGTAAAGGATCATCGCCATCAGGAACGTTAACATGGTTGCCGCGGTCTGCGATCCTTAGTGCGTGATAGGAAACCCCTTGCGATGCACGACTCACTGAATCAAATCCTGCTGATAAAGTGGAAAAGGCACCAGATTAGTCGGCAAGGTCTTGAAATGTAGAAAAATGTATATACCGATATAAACAGTTGCAGCACATTCCCTGACCGCCTTTTCATAAAAGGGACGTTCTTCCATTCCGTCCAACTTGTCCAACAGATCCGACACCATTGATCTCGCAAACGAACCAGCCTCCTAGATTAGTGGTTCGTTCAGTACTATCAAAGGATGGAAATTGAATGCTTGCACCATGCTCTTCCTCACATATTCAAATGGATCGGCCAAGGATCTCAGGGATAGTTCCTGAGACCTTAACGCATCCCTCTTGAATGTTGCTCCGGGAAACCAAACCGGGATGTTTTCCACTGCACCATCACACCTTCAGTTTACCACACGCCAACGGCCCATAAGTGCCATTCCAAGGAAAGGTACGTACAGAAAGGAAACGATGTGAGCATCGCATTTCGCCCAGGTGCCAATCCATCGTTCAGTAATTTAACAAGCTCTGCTAGCGGTTTCACGAGCGGTGCATCCAGAGAATCCGTCTCATACCCATAGGTAAATATCATTGTAATGGAGATGATGTATCTGATCAGGGTTAACAATACTTCCAACCACGACGACCAAGAGAACGTGGAGAGTGGAACTTACAAGTGGATATGATTCTCGAAATCGTCTGGTGTCTCAAGGAGGCTCCGGATTAATTTCATCGCCTTGGATTGATAGAGACCCTGGTATGATTCAACAATCTCGGATTTCATCGATTGGTGGAACATCCTCCGGTGAGTCCGCCATTCCGGACCATAGGGAAGAAATGCGGTAGCGAAGTCGATGCCAAACCTGTCGACGGGATCCCACGTCGGTTGGCTGACACGGAATGGCATGCACTCGCACTTACAGTTTGCTGACACGTGTAGAAGGACGTCCAGAATACAGTGATGACCGTTGGTTGAGCAACTGCTCCGCAACTCTACTTGAGTTGATGATTACGACGCCCTGGCCAAGGAGCCGGCAATATACGATTGGACCTGTCAAAGATAGGGGCTAAGCGTTAGTTAAGGAGTAACCATAGAGCTCGCGCACCGTGTTTCTTTCGCCACTCACTGTACGTGAGCCATGGTTGTTCTGAATCGATATCGAGGACGTTTCCAATAAGGGGGAGAGGCTTTGGTCCGGGGGGCAGCGGAAGCCCATTTCTAGATCGTGAGGCGCGACGGTAGCAAATCGCGCAGCCAAGAGCAATCAGAGTGAGGAAGAAGAAATTGGGTGACGAGGAACACATCTCTGCTGAACTTGCAGCCCTTGACGGCCTCCATTTTATACGAAATGCCGGATCTCAGGACTACGGGGGAAACGGCATCATCACAACACCCCCTAGTTCTAGTCTAATCGAAAATTTAGCGGGTACATTATCCCACGTGGATACAATTACGCGTTCAGGATGGCCATGATCAGAAGGTCTGAGACGCACCACGTAAGTGATAGCCTTGCAGGCTATGATAATCGCATCACTGACTTCGGAATAAGAAAAGCAAGTAGGTCGGCCGTTTGAAAGTCACCGCGGCGTCTCTCATCTGAATTTCGGGCCTTTTTGGGATTACAAATTAATTCATTCTTCGATTACCTTGGTACCTTCCTGGCGACCGTCTTCTGAAACAAGCACCATGGTTTCCATCTCTACGGAGCTGTAAAACGAGGATATTGGATTGAACTGCACATTACAACATCTAGGGGATAGGCAAGGCGGATGGCGCACAAGGTTTGGTATTCGTGTTAGGGTCCATTGCAAGAGGGTATGATGGATTGGGGAAAACAAGGGGGGGGAGGAGAAAAGAAAAGAAAAAGAAAGAAAAAGAAAACTTTAGGAAGGATTCAAAAAACGTAAACTGTCCCAGATGTGAGAAACCAGGTTGTGATGCCAAAAAAAAAAAAAAAAAGGCAACAGGATGCGTGCCTTGCTTGCGCGTTTGTCGCTGTCTATGACGGCGTTCATCGAGCCACAGCGGTAGATACAGAGTGTCGCTTTTGATTATGGTTTTGTCGTCCCTTCAACAACGGCGATGGCGATTGAGGGACATGCCCGTGTTGCTGTGCAGATCGGATGAGACGGACACCGCAATCCCGAGGAGCTACTTCTCCACATTTGACGTGTGCTCTGTCGATGGACCACACGAAGAAGATGAGTATACCAACCGCATCGTCAGATATGGTCCATTGCTTCCAAGCATATGGAATCCACCCACCGAAGTCCGCAATCATCACACTCCAAGACAGCCTTCCACCCGATCCTCTTTGCGCAGATATCACACTTCTGTACCAGAAGGCCACTCGAGAAGAACAGCTCAAGAGGATTCCAGCCTCCGTCGAGATGTCGGGCAGGTGAAGTTGATCCGGAACGTTTTGCGCCTGGCCTGATTAATGTAAATCTGTGTAGCATAGGTACAGACCGAATGGAAGAATGTCCTTTCGTTGCCCTGGTGGTGGACGGAACGGATGATTGAGCGGTGCCATACGTCTGGGCCGAAAGTATGGAATCCGAGCTAGTGGGCGTCGTGCTGTCGTCCGTGGAAGACGTCGTCCCCGGGGTGATAGGGTCCGACGTGGCATTTGGATCTGGATAGGGTCGGATCGTGAGAACTGAAGATAAGGATTGTGGAACGGTCTCAGTGGCGTCGCCCGCATGTCCGCGAACAGCGGTTATGCTGTAGTCCGAGTACGTGCTCGAGGTGGTGTTGAGAAGGGGAGAAGTGCTGTTCTCACTATTCCCTGTGAGGGATGCATCAAGGTATGCATTCGCAGCACGAGTTGAATTACCTACCGTTGGTGGCTCCACCATTACTCCAATCGCTATTGAGGTGCATGCTAATATTGAGGCCATCTACGGCATTCGCAAGCCCATCGTCGCTGTCTTCTTCTCCACTGGACAGAGCCGCCATAATGTCCTCTGTCACTGTTGGTGTCGATTGTCTAATGTCCTTCCCGATTCCAACGCCAAAACTAGGAATACGAGGTGCCGTCGGCCGCCTCCCGCCCGTCATGAATTTGACGCTACCTAGGTGAAGATCCTCAGTTTCTGCACGAGCCAGGACCTCCGCTTCGATGTCCTGTAAACATTCAAGGATGTGGCGCGTAGTTGGCCGTGCAGCAGGATCCTCGGCCAGGCAGGCCAAGCAAAGAGAAAGGAAAGCAGGTGGACATCCAGAATTTGCTAGTTTATGTACCTCATCTGCATCGATCCCAAATGTAGGTCCAGTGCGTTTGAAATGACGGTCATCAGCAAGTCGCCGAGTGGCTATTTCACAGAAAATTATGCCAAGAGAAAATATGTCGGTTGGAAGGTCGAATTCACGGCCTAGGAGAATTTCAGGGGACATGTACGAGTCCGTGCCGCAGAAGGTGAGTCTCTTGCTCTCTTCTTCATTTCGAGCCGCGATACGGGCAAAACCAAAGTCTGTGATCTTAAGACGACCGTTGGTAGTGACAAGCAAGTTTTCGCCTTTCAAGTCACGGTGTATACATTTACGTGCGTGGAGATAGGCCAAGGCGCGGGCGATATCCGTTGCAAAGGACATGCGAAGACGCCACGGAAAGGGCTTGTTCTTGTCGAAGATATATTGCCGAAGGTTTCCTGGGTCAGAGGTCAGTATGAATTTTGGAACGACGGCATGCACTTGACCGTTCTCGATGTATTCGGAAATAATGAAGATTCGACCATCAGAAGGTGGTGCACGAGAAAGTCCAAGGTATAAAACGACATTCGGGTGACGGGCTTCCCTGGAGCAGAGGTAAGTAATAGGGAGGGACAATGAAAGGGAGAGGCTACTTCATGAGCCGCCACTCCCGTTCGAAATACTTGGCGACGTCATAGCTACTCGAGGGAAGTACCTCCTTGATAGCCACGTCGATACCCAGGTATGAGCCTGTAATATATTGAGCGTCAAGGAGAGTGTACGAGACACCAACGAACCTTTGTAGACGTTTCCAAAGGAACCGGATCCCAATTTCTTCCACTCCCCCCTGATATCCTGGGTGCAAGGGCATGATACACACTGGAGGATGGCCCAGGTTGGAAACCGTACATACCTCGAAAGGAATGACATCGAATGCATCGGCCATTAACGAAAGAAGACAGTACGGGCGAGGCACGAGAGACGGCGGCGGGCAGTGCCTGTCTCTGAGTCTGACGTAGAGTCGTCTCAACTTGGTCCGCCTCGGGCGAGACAGCACGTGATCAGTTACAATACTTGATCTAATCTAATCGACCCCTGTCCCGACTTCGGTCCCACGTGAGGCCTTTCGAGTCGACAAGGCCGTATGGCCCTCGATCATAAGTCGAACCATCTTCCTGTTTTTGCGAGCATGTCTTCTCCTTCAGTGTGACAAACTGGAAAGCGTAAGTGGCCTTGTCGAGATACACTCACGAGTTCTCAGAACTCGTGAGTGTAGCATTGTGCATCTCGCGAATTGACTAGCGGAGGCTCCGCTAGTCAATTCGCGCAACTCTTGGTTTAGCGTTGAGTCATGCTCTACAGTTTCGCTTGTATCGCGGTCACGGGAGTCGGAATACAGTATTATGGAGAAGCACTATGGGATCCCACGCTTCTTGTCGACAAACGGGATAATCGCGTTGCCGCCTTCTTTGCTTCTTCCCTTGCAACCACCGGGTCAAACGTTAGTGCGAACACGGCGCTGGAAACGACATGACATATACCGAACGGCCCGTTTTTCAGGGATGCTGACGAGACGACCAGTACATGTATGTCAGATGCATGCTCAGTTCTTCCGTTGAGGGGCTGGGCCTTTTCCTTTTGGAATATCCTAGCCGAGTGAGTCTGCACGCTTGGGGCTTTCCGAACGACAACAGGCTCGGATCCCCGCTGTGGTCGATCTCCACCCACCTGATCGTTCCCCTATAGTTCTGGCTAGTCCTTAAGGAAATTTTGAAGTTCCTTCCGATTCGTGAGTCATCAGATTTCCCTTCTCACGTTGCGCAATAGCCGACACTGTCTGGCCATGCTCGTAAATGCCAGCCTTACTTTTCCCGTCCTGGTCAGTTCCATCTCAGCTGTCAACGTGGGCTACGCAACTCGTCTCTTTGACTAGCCTGGATCTATGGGTAAGTTCCCGATGCCCACCATATACCTCACTTCATTTGGTGTATAACTATATCGCTTCCGCTCTATTCCCTGCACGGGAAACGTTTGTAGAGAAGTTCATTCTATGATGCAGTGCTAGATCCTGGCCGCAATGACAACCATTCACATATTCAATGGCAGGGAGACGATGCCAAGGTCTACGGAAAGGATCAGCAAATTGGATCAGCGACTTTCTTTGTCGATCCTCTAATTACCACGGGATTCGCGCTTTTACAACAATAAAATAGGGCCCTCGATCCCTCAACATAGAAAATGGTGTGCAACTTGAAGGTCACCGTCGCGAAGATGATCGGTATACCATTATTGCCGTGCTCGTGGGTTCCTAGGGCTGAATCCGTGCCGAATCCTGGCTAGACTGCCTTCTGGCGGATCGTTGGATCGGAAATTGAACCCGACTCCCGAGTCGCATGCTTGGCCACTGGGGCATTGCATTTTCGCGATTAATATTGCTACCATAGATCGGAGTCTGGAGCCGGCGGAAGCTGGATCGACTCAGCTTTTTTGAGGGTGCACCGGTGAACCTCGGCAACTAATACCAGGTCTCGCCCCATCGGATAAGTTCAGGTCAACTCTTCTGTTTTGCTTTCAAAAAACCAGGCCAAGATAAACACATTGTTTCGCCCGTGCACGTGCTTCGTGTGCCGCAACTCTCGGTATCCCGTCGAGGCGGCACCGCTTCCGTGGGTATCTTCTATATACACGGGTCCTTCGCAAATGAACTCTATCGACATTGATCACTGACTCTCAAAGTCCTCAGCATATAGTTGCACGTAGTTCAAAAATCCTGATTTGCTTTGTATTGCAGTCAGAACACTTCGAGTCACAAGCAGCATGACACTTACTATCCGATTTTATACGTGAAGTGCCGATCAAGCGGAGGGCCCACAGTCCCCGGCATGGCGCACATCGGAGAGGACGACCAATAGGGTTGATGTGATGGTGAGAGCGACGTAAAAAGGTACACGATCGACGGCAGCATGGGTTGGTTGAAGTGAAAGGGGGCAAACCCAGGAGGCTGGTGGAACTGGTGCATCTGCTGGTGGAACGGATTAGCTGCGAACCGAGGATCTGTCATCTGTATGTGTTGGTTCATTCCAAATGGCTCAGGTCGGAAGTCTCGAATGTAGAAATCTTGATGCGTCCCCGCATGGGTGACTGGGATGGGTAAGCAAAACCTTATTGGGACGACGCGATGATGCCCCACCAAGAATAATATCTTCAGGTTTGATCCCTGCATCTTGTGCAATCTTTTTTCCTTTCTCAAGTAGATATCGCCAGGCGTCCTTGACACAGGCAACAAACGCCTCGTGAATAATAACAACGTCAATTTGTTTGTATGGGGGTACGGCGACAGGCCACCTATTTCACCGTCAAGGCACATCGAGACATCGGGTGTAAAGTACACACCCTGACACATTCACTGGCATCTCGAACGCCTGAAGTGGCTGTCGCTGGAAAGGAACGTTTTCCCAGCACCAATATTCTCCCTTTGCCCTGAAAGACAGCTGGAGTGCACTATCGTCATCTTCGACGATATTCCCCAAACGAACAAATGAATTCCAATCGTTACCCCGAGGAACATACCCCAGGTCACCCACAGAGAATTTGCAAGCAGGCACGTTGCGTTCATACCAGGAATGCTCATGAGTACCTGCGTGGAACGTCAGATCGCGGACTTGACGCAGTGTTAAGGAGGGTGTGGCAAAGTCATTGTCCTCAATGAGCTCCTGAAGTTTTGCTGGTAGTCCAGGCGCATTGCGATCACTAGGCAGGAGCGATCGTGCAAGAGTCACAAGATGATTAATCTTCTTTTGCATATCCTCCGTAACTATTTTGGGTCAGTGACGAATGATATAATCGCGGTAAAAACCAACCCTCTTCATCATATTCGCCATATGAATAGGTAACTCTGCCTTGGTTCGGTAACATCTAGGAAAGGATAAATCGCGGCTATAGGGATAATGTGAAAGCGTACTTTTAGACATGCATCAAGTAGCGTGTCCGCTAAACTGTAGCTTCGTGCAGAATACCACTTCCCTTCACGCGGTGGGGGCAAGCCCACGACAATAGTCTTTTTGGAATCTACACGAAGTCCAGCAGCCTAGGGGCTTCAGTCTCGTAGAATGACTCCAAACCAAGATGATGTTGGCTACCTCAAAAAAGTCTTGCACTTGGTTGTCCGTGAGGTTCAACTGTCTCTGGACATACATTGCTGTATCCTAATAATCCTCAGCTTAGTGAACTGAATAACAAGTCATTACCGCGGGACATCTTACAACGAGATCACGATACTTGCACGAAATGTGAGCGATGCATGCCAATACAACCAAAAATCATACTCACAAACCGAAACATGAGCTCCATGCACGTTGCAAGGCTCTGCGTTCGGAGCATTTCCCGCACAGTTGCCTCGGGCGTCTGTGTCTTAACTAGCGCAACCGTCAGTACTCTTATTGATATCCGAACGGCGCAACACACCCACCGTTCGCCAGAAGTATAAATGGAGTTGGAGTTTCCTCATCCGAAAAGCCCAGCATCTGAGGTAAATTTGGGTGGCTGCACTCGTTAAACCATTCCTCAAAACAACAAGGTACCGGCGGCTCACTAAAAGTTCTGAAGCATCTTAACGTCCCTAAGCCATTCCTGGATATAATTTACCGCAACCGCTGCTCACATGACGAAAAATCACTCACCCTAGATGCTCGAGCCTTTGGACCATCATATTTCTTGACGAGGGCGGATTGTCCCTGTACGTGTACTTCCATTCCTCCCGCCCACCAACCTTCCTTGATGCACGATCGACCCTGTAGAATAATCTCGGATTGATGGTATTGTCGGAACTGAAAAAATATGTGAGATTTGATAATACACAATGATCTTTTGAGTGTACCCCATGATTGCTATCCAATGTCAACGAGGACAACTCTTCAGGCAGATAGTGGTCGTTCAAGGAGTTTCGGATACCATCCGTAGTAATCTCAGTGATTGGCTCCTCCGATTGCGAGGAAAGAGATAACTCCGTTGGTGATCTGGTGAGCTCGGGCACATCAATGATTGTCGTCATACTTGATTCTGCAATCTCAGGTTCTTGCACGCTTGAATCGGGCGTTTGCTTCCGCTTGTAAGGTGGTGGGGCTTCGATGCGGGATTGACCCGTTTCTTGAATCTCAATATTTTCAGTGTTCTTTCGCGAGAGCGTGCCAATTGTATAATGTAGGTCGATGAGTGTAGCAAGCTGCATCATGACAATCAGCACGAAGTCAGTTCACGACACGACACAGCTGAACCGACCTGGAAAGACTGTGCAGCTTCGTCCATCAACCTGCTATATTCGGTGAGCGCATCCTCGATTGAGTACTTTCGGAGAAACCGGTCCGTCCATTTCGAGTCAGCAAGTCTTTTCATGAAATCGTAGATGAGTTTCAAGGTCCTAATGTCGCAGATGAGCGACACCATGCCGTGTCTCAGCAACTGGAATACGTGTCAAGGCAGGAGTCAAGACTAACCCCTCGAATTTCTGCAGATTCTGCACCAGGCGTTCGGGTGCAGAGTCCCATCTTCCCCGCATTTGATGATCTATATCGACCAGGATCTGCGTAGCTCGTCGCGCCAGGGCGATACAGCCAGCTTGATTCACCTGTATATCCTGTAGCATAGTCGAAAGAGGTTTTAAAACACGGTTCCTACAACATCTAATCGAAGGACAGTACGCGACGTCATACTGACCTGAACAGTTTGCAAGATATGAAGAACGATCGAAACAGCCGCAATGGCCGGTGGGAAATGAAGTGTCGAAAAGAGGTCTTTGGCTAGGGCTGTCGTGGAGATGACAATCTGAAGGGGTTCCAAGCCGGTTGGCACTCTGGAACGAATAAATCGTAATGGCATTGAATACGTGTGTCGGTGAAGTCTGCTTTCGGGTCCGTTTAACTTGCTACCGCGCCCGAGTTCTTCAAATCACCGTCGTACTAGTAGTCTACTGAGTTCGCGACCCAAAATTTGTTGCACAACCTTGTGCTCGTTTGCACGTACCTGTAACTCCAAAGTATCGGCAGGTTTCAGCGAAGGTACTTTGCCTCTGATTCTGAACAGTGCATTTCAGGCTGGCACTGGGCTACCTTTACTGACTTGTTGGGAACGAGTGTCATTGTCGTGGGTAAGTCACTGAAAATGAGAAATTAGGGCCGGGAAACTTGGTTGGTAAAGACCAAAGTCCCATTTTGAGTAACGACCATTAACCATTTGCTGATGGGCACCTGGCAGTTCCCTGATGCCCAACACCTACCGAGAATTTATTCAGGCGGAGATGGCGGTCGAATATAACTGATGGCTGCCTCTCGGGCTACTGATTCCCTTAGTGGATGCGTGCAGTGGTAGACATAGTAGCCAGGACGATAGAGCTGCCCTAACGGGAGTTCCTGCACCCACGGAGGGCTTCACCTGCGCTAGGGTGACGGGGGCTCTGGAGGTCACCAGCACTGTTTGATGGTTGTATCACTTGCCAAGGTTGCTGACCCACTCGGTGCGTCGTCCATTAACCCAACCAAATGTGCCCTCGCACTCAGTTGACAGCCTTTTTCGAGTCTTGAAGCCCCCCCAACCAGGCTTAGCATAACAATCAATCCACAGAGGACATGGAGCAGCATAGAAGGTATTGTCTCCGCAAAGGCGTTGTATGCGGTGGCTCGAACAGCGGCATGTTGGACGCTCATCATGATGCTAGCAATGAACCAGTCGCTCAGCACGTTACTTGTGATGAGCGATACACTACAGTGCAACCCGTACTGTCTCACCCTCAGTGAACTTTGGGTGTGCGGAGAAAGGATGAGGTGTGCACGAGCATATTTTGTATGCGCAAATATGACTAGGTAGGATCCGACGTGATGTACATGTACTGTGCGGCGTGCTACGCTGCAATACATTGTAATCACCCAACCAAAAAACTGTAGCCGACGCGACGTTTCAACCGTTCCAACAACACGGTCATCTCGTCGCCGTAATCATAATTGGTCTGGGCATCCACACACTGCACTGTATGGGGCAGAGTACTAAATCTATTATTCCAGCCTCCTCGATGCGTCGATTTGTGCGTACCTGCAGCAACTATAATGGAGGATATCCACACGAAGTACCTGAACAAACATTCTTTCGCCATCTCCGACTAGCTGATGAAGAAGACAAGCAACAGATATTCCGGACGAAAGCACATCAGAAGATGGCGAAAATCAGCGTAAGCAGAAAGGGTGTGAGGTGACGCCACCTCATGACGTCATCTCGCCCCAGCTCGACACATATATATAGGCCCAGTGCTTCATCATGTATCTCTCTCCCTCCCCTTTTTATAAGATATGCTTATCACGTTCTGCTCGTCCCGCTGCAGTCTCTGAGTGTCCACCCTGCGGTGGTTTACAAAGGGTAAGTGGGACAAATCACCTGGCAAAAATAGGTCTTTAACTATGATTGTTCCAGGAATCTATGTGGCCATCGCTGGCTGCAGCAATTCCGAGGACAGTCCGGGTGCGGAACAACTCAAGAATTTCAGGCGTACTGGTCAAGTTTATCAAAGGAAATACAGCGCCGCTATGAGGACGAGGCACATACGCTCGTATGTACTAGTGCCTGTGCGAACGCTGTACTGATGTATCGCCTACAGGCTATAACCAATGCCTGGGGCAAAGCAGAGCTCGAGAAGCCGCTCTACTAGAAGTTTTCGCTCGTTCGCCACATTCATGGCATCCGCTCATTACTCGCATTCATTTGTCGTGTCATTCGCCTGCTATTGTTCTGCCGCTTTAGTAGGTGTTTCGAGCCTGGGTACCCAGCCCAAATCCCCCGATTACCGTAGCATACCTAGCATCACTGTTACCATCCAATATACGCAGTTCTGGGCACATTGAATCAGACGGACAACTAGGAGATGAGAGAACGCGCGTATATGCCGAGATCTGCTCAGATAATGCGCGTCCGACTGGAACCGACTCCGAAGCATTGTCGCACAGTGGGTATATGATATAACTATCATTTTTGTGTCTGTACATGTTGGGATGAGCTCACGCACACCTCATCCTTTCTCCGCACACCCAAAGTTCACTGGGTCTCACCCCTGTGCCGTGTCGCCTGGCTGTGGAGTGGTAAGTGATCTCGTTCGTGGCCTCGAGTGCCTCTTTGGAACGGTCACGAACTGGCACATCCGTAAAGTGCAGCATCAGCGATATTGCTGCAAATGCAATCGACTTCGTCATGCCCGGTCGCATTGACAAACATTTCATACCACTGCGCTACCACGTGTTCTTCCCAAACACTGTCGCATACATGTCGACCACTCGGACCTTGTTACCCATTGCGACTCGCTGACGCAGACACCGACCAAGAGTCTGCCACGTCGGGTCCGACCAAGTAGCATGCCCTTTCCCAACGAGGTAAGGCTGAATCGAACAAAAGCCTTCACTACTCAAATAGATAGATTGCAGTACAAACGCGAGTGAGCATCGAATATATTGTACCTACATACAGATTCTGAGCCTTCGCACCTCATGTCCGCTTGTACGGCTTGAGCAACAACGGGAGCTGAGGCCTCTTTGGATCGCTGCGCAAAACAGGCCGTTGTACTAACACCGACTTTTTTCCGATCTCGCTGGCAGGCACGGCAAACTTGAATTCGAACGCGCGCACGAGCGTGAAAAGGAGTGCCTTCATTCTGTGCTCGACAAGAGCTCAGTGCCAAATCAATACGCACATTGAGGCGAGAGTGGGGCTTACTCAACAACAGAGAACCGGTATCCAATGCATGCTCTAGGGCCGCCAAGGAAGGTCAGTTGGTGGCCCCACACACCAGGAATCTGCGAGACGGCCTCCGGAACATTTTTCCACCGTTCTGGCCTATAGTCGAGGGAATGTGGGCGTGAGATAAGTCACACAGGTGAAAAGCGACGTACTTGAACTCGTGTGCATCAGGTCCCCACAATTCCTGCGACCGGTTGAGTAGCAGAATGGGAATAAAGATTGAGTCGCCTTTTCTGATGCTGTGCAGGATGGTAAGGATATGCGTTGATTCAGTACGAGACACGTAGGCGTACTTGATAGAGTCATGGATGATGCCATATTTATCAGCGAATGGTTTTTCGACGGGCACCACATCGTCCTTCGTCGCGATCCGCAGAGTGCCTGGAACAGGTGAATGCACACGGAGGGTCTCTTTCACGACCGCATCGAGGTAAGGAAGCGCCATCAGTTCGTCCATCGATGGGGTTTCCGTGTCAACAGAAAGGAGTTCTTCCCGGAGCTCAGTCTGAATTTCAGGTTCGTTCGTCATCGCGTAAAGTGCCCAGGTAGTCGCCGCGCTATTGTAATGCCATCAAGTCACAAAATACGTGAGGAAAGTGTAGTCCCATACCTCGTAGTTTCATGACCAGCAATCAAGAACGTGGGTACCTCTGCAGAAACATGCGTCAGAGCTGATAATTAAATCAGGGATGAAGAAAACGCACGCGCCAGCACATCTTCATCAGACAGTCTCTGGCTCTCAGGGATGTCAGTCGCCATGTTCGCCTTGACCAACAGCGACAGCAAGTCCCGGCCATCCAAACTGTCCTTGCCGATTTCACCTTTCTCTGTTGCATTCGCCCAAGCGATCGCTTTGGCATCTGATAGCAGTTTCCTGCCGATGCGTAACATCGTGTGTCGCGCAACCCGGATTCTGCGTGCGGGATCGCTGGGCTGTCACGCACGAGGTAAATGTGATTTTGTAGCAAGACAACGGTGTTTGTGGTACTAACCACAAGACGCAAAGGCGGTAACCGTGCTTGCAAAAGAGGGAGGAGACTCCGTCCCTGACTCGCCGCAATCGCGGTCCCGAAAGCCTCACTTAGTTCGTTTGGTTTTTCGTTCACGTTCAGGGCATCAAAGTTGTAGTTGAAACCTAACGGCGGACTGTTCGACCGCAGATCGGGATAAGTGCTGATAGCTCACCTGCGAGACCAATTACGTCAAGGGTCATTCTACTCAGCCACGGCATGACATCAAGACGGACGCCAGTGGTAGTTCCAGCAGGATCTTTGGCAATCTCAGACAACAGGACGTCACGAAGCTGTAATGACTACATGAGGAATCTAAATGGAAATTTATGAGCGGTCACATACCTGGATGGCTTTTGCATGGAAGATGTCGGTTAGCGCCCGAATTTGCGCTGGACCAAATGCAGGGTTCTACACGAAGGGTCAATCATGCAGATGGCGTGTGCAATGATTTAAGCACCATGATACGTCTCTGTTAATAAAATGGATTCATGGGCATCAACAAAGGCAAGGAAGATACCAACCTGTTGGCGATGTTGAGCACCTTCAACGACGAGGACACCTAAGGCCCTGGATCAACATGTGCAAACCAGACTATGTGAGGAAATACCCTACCATCACCAAGCATCTGCGATATATTATATCTGGCGTCCAGGGGCTTTTGGTAGTCACTGCTGTGGGTGAGGACATGGTTGATGGCCCGCGTATCCATGGTGAACAGTCGAATTGTCTACATAACCATCGCGCTCAGTACCATCGGTGAGGTCTTGGAATGTCAGCAACATACACAAAAGAGAGCCTTGTATGTCAGCGTAGTACCGAACTCTTTCACCCAATCTTCGTGAACGGTGGAGCCCTCCTAGAAGCAAGACAAGAACGATGGGGTTAGCCTGGTCCAAGTCCATCACAGCAGGTCTATGAGACAACACACAGAGTCAAAAATCTCGAGTAAATTTCCATAAATCCAACTCGTTGCTTTGGGACCACGTAGGTGACGTATGGGAGAAGTGAACGAATGGTACACAAACTGGAAGACCTTCCAGAGTCCCAATACAGCCGTGGAGGCAAACGCTGCAGCGAGTAACGAATTTCCCACTGGGATCATGATGGAACTCGTGAGGGAAGGAGATGATGAGCGATCCCATAGTGGATGGGTTTGCATGGGATGGCTCTCTCGGCATAGGTGCCAGCCGATGACGTGCTGATCGATCTGTGGTGCAGTAAGTATGTCTTACTAACCTCCGGCTATACTATATTGGCTGGGAATCACAACAGATTTTTGAATATTAAAAACGGGTTTTACTCAATTTCTGCTTGATCAAAAATATTTTCTAATTGAGTATAGTTTAAGAATAGATTTCTTTAAATGGAAGTAATGTTGTGCAAAATGTGAAGATCAGCCCAACCTTGACATTTCGCATGACATTTAAACCTGTTTTGACCCCATTTTTAATTTTCAAAAATCTGTTGTGAATGGACATACAGATTAGAACCATATTGTAAATAGTAATAAAATATGTGTGACACAACAGGTTTTTGAATATTAAAAATGGGTTACAATGTTGTGCAAAAATGTGAAGATTGCCCCAGCCTTTACATTTTGCACAACATTTACAGCAGTTTGCAATGGTAATGAGATTCGTGTGAATTTTTGAGGCGTGTCAGTCACCAGCCAAAAAGGAAATCAGCATCAGCAGTCCAAATTGCCTACAATGGTGAACCATAAATCAGTGACAACCTCAAGGAATGTGCTCTCCATCTCTGGGACCATGGATGGGACATTAAAGACATCTTTGTGCGTCGCTTTCTGAGGCTTGGGTGAGAATGCAAAGAGTGAGTGATAACGCTGCAGCGTGTGTGGGTGAAGGCGTGGGGCGCCTACTGGCCGAGATCCTGACAGGTGGGGGTCGAGCGTTAGCTGCGTGGGCGGGCCGGGGACCGACCTTGCGCGGTTGACCTCCTGGAGAGACAGTCAGGATATGGCAGAGGAAAAACTTGCGAGTTGTGTCTTGAGTGTGGTGGGTGGGCGAAAGCAACGGGCTGCTGAAGGCGCAGCGTCTCTTGGAGTGACTGAAGGTGGAGCGAACAGAGGAGCGCAGCGTCACAGCCATCTCGCGCAAAGACATAAGTCTATTACTTGGCCTAGGTCCTATGTACTAGACTACCAATCTTTGTGTGTCGCTTTCTGAGGCTTGGGTGAGAATGCAAAGAGTGAGTGATAACGCTGCAGCGTGTGTGGGTGAAGGCGCGGGGCACCTACTGGCTGAGATCCTGACAGGTGGGGGTCGAGCGTTAGCTGCGTTTCCCATCATTTAGGAGACCCGATGCGACGGGATAATGCTCGGCTCCCCCACTGTAGGAGGGATTGGCTCACTCTGTGGTCTCAGCATACTGGGGGCATCGCTAGTCTGGTGAATTCGGTTGCTGCATCTGCTGGCATGGCCTGTATGTATGGCGCTAGGATCTGGTTATGTTTTCGCAGGTAGACTTGGAAGGCATTACTGGCCCATCTCCCTTTGACCCTCATCACGTCGAAAGGGATACCCTGGAGGAGGTATTCTAGTGTTGCCCCGATCTGGATGCTGTGTCCGTGCACTTTGCTAAGTCCAGCTGCTTTTGCTGCTTTGCTCAGTTGGTTTAGGAAGACCTGTCTTGTTAAAGGGTGGTGGCCTTTTCCCTTTCTGTAGGCGAAAAGCGGTCCGCTGGGAGGTGGATCATTGACCTCTATATGTTGATTGAAGGCGCTGAGAGGATCAGTGGGCCCTTCTTGTTTGACCCAGTTGACTTCCTCACCGGTTGGACCTGCCTTTGTCCGGGGTAGTCTGAATACTTTGGTGCATAATCCATTGCGGTCAACTTCGTCGTATACCTGAGATGGAGTTATGTGTTCTTTCAGGTCGAAGGCGTCTAGCTTTTGGACTGTGAATTCCCCCACCCGCGCTGCGGAGTAGAAGAGTGTTGTTAGGCAGGCGAAGAAAGCTACCTCGAGTGGGTCTGCTAGCTTCAAGGTGTTTTTCATGGTGGCGATCATCTCAGGTGTGATGGGTTCTTGCTTGCTCTGCTTGGACGATGGTGGGGCTAGCTTGGCGGCCCCTTTCAACATGGTGTTGATTTGGTTTTCGTGCAGCGTCCAAGGTAGTCCGTACAGCGTGTGCCATGCTCGGATCCCATACATGTAGTTGTTTATTGCCTGTCCTGAGTGGTGGCCTGCCAATGTCGATATGAAAGCAGATATGGTGCTGGGGCTCGCAGGTGCTCTATCTAATTCAGGGATGTGCCGGCTATCGCAGAAGGAGTGGTACACTAGTAGACCTGCTCCGTAAGATGCTCGTGTGCTCTCCGCCCAACCTTGCAACGTTACGGCTTTTACGCGCTCCTGCAGTTCTCGCGCAGCTGGGGTATCTGGAGTTGGCAGTCTATCAGGGTGGGGCAACCACTGCTCTAGCCTGTCTTTGGCTGGGCATTTGGGTCGTAGTTCGGATGGCATAGGGGTAAGGTTGGTGGGGTATGGGGGAAGGGGAGCTGGTTGGGTCCCATGACTGATTGTGGGTGGGTGGTGTTTTTCGTTGGAATTCGGTAGGGGGGGTGATGAGTTATTAGGAAGTGGTGTCAGGTTGGTGAAGTCAATTTTTGATGCAGAGGGAGCTGCATGTCGTGTCATCGTAATCATAGATGAGGTTGGCTGTCAGAACCTCAAAAATTCCTAATACATTTCTTTTATTTTCCCATCTTATCTTATCTTATTGCACAGCCACTATCTTATCTCACCCCTTACCCTAGAATATTCCACAACATTCCATGCCTCCCCTAAAGTGGTCTGTGTGCATAACCACGTAGTATATAAGTAGTCAGTCGAGTAGATTGTAGTTTTCTCATGTTTGGAATTCAGTTCCTTGGGGCATCACAGTTTGTGTGTGCTCGCCTGACATAATTCCAAATGTACCACTTTCCTGCTTGCTCGTTGTCGTTCACGATGAGCTTGCATTCCTTTCAACCCTTCACTTCTTCACTACCCTTTGCCCTAAGAGCTGGTCGAGCAGTTAGCTCCCACTCTCAAGACCTTGAGCGTGATGGTGACAATTTGTCATCGCCCTCACAAGCCGGCCCATCCTAGTGCTGTCAAAACTCACACTCAACATCGCCTATCCCTTTTCATTCAAGAGGAGATAGTTACCTAGCCGTTAGGCAAAAAAGTCTAAGTTCTCAATTCGTCCCCACAACCCGGTCTAGCGCACTTCGTGCGAAACCATCCCACTTTCCAGACACCGTCCCTCTTCGGGTAACATGTCCGCGTAGACCATCGCGCACAGCGGTCAGTGCTCGTACACTCAAAGTACGACGGTAAACCACCGTTATTGGGTTGTAATACTCTCGCTCTGAGTTTATACGAGCGGACACTGGTATTGCCAACCCCCTACCCGTGCTGGGGCTGCCGAGGCGTTTGTGGATAGACGACATACATAGTCCACCCGTTGTGAGCCCTTGGGCAGACTCGCCGCAGAACGCTGCGTTATAGCGTTGTTCTACACCGGTTTATCCGTCTACCCGAGTTTTTTGAACTTTTCGTCTATAAAAAGTTTCAATCCGCGGACACCTTCTACCCTCAAGTGGAGAGAAGAAGCCTCGAGGAGACCGACGAAGAAAACAGAGTTTTTGTTTTATGCCCGCTCCCTACTCCCGCCATCGTTCTAGATCATTGGTGAGGGATTTAACTCCGGAACCAGTGAGCTCGGAAAACGCGCCCCCTACAGCTCAATCACCTACCCCATCGGCTCCTTCCACGCCGACAATGTCTACTACTCTCTTGTCCACCGGTCCCCCTAAATATAACGATGAAAGTTTACCATTTGCCACCCGATACGCGGATTGGCTAAATCATTACAACGCCAACGCCTTCACCCACGCGGTTCCACCAGAGCCACCAACCACGATTCAATACCAGGCCCAGAGGGCCATGGAACAACACCAACCATCCCAGCTTATACCGCGCCCTAGAGCCAAGGGCAAAAAGCCGCTGCGCCAGATGGGCGACAGTGAGGACGATTCGGATGAGGAAAGGCCGCCTGCTGCTGAGCGCAGAGCGCCGCGACCTCAAACGCCTCAGATCGCCGAAGGCTTTAAGTTAGGCAAAAGCTACATTTCAAAGCCGTTCACCTTTAAAGGAGAAAAGGCGAAATTCAAACCTTGGACCGTTGCATTACGCAACTACTTCTTGGGGTTCGATCCAAGCCCTTCCGATCACCAGCGAATCACCATGACGCTGAGCTTCATGGGAGGAGACGAAGAGAATTCGGCGAGTAGATTCGCGAATCTCTATTTTGAGAGCAGGCTCGGATTGGACAGCTGGATGGAGTTCCAAGACATCCTTGATGAGCAGTTTAGGCCCGCCACTGCCAGGCGAGAAGCTTACGAGAAGCTCATGCATCTCAAGCAAGGGTCAAACTCGGTTGAAGATTTCTTCAACCAAATGTCTCAGCTCGTAGCAGAAGCTGGGATGACGCACAATACAGAGTTTGATGAGACACTTCTCCGAATCTGCCAACAAGGAGTCTGTGAGGATATACTGGCTTTCGCCGAACAAGGAACGCCTAGCTTGGCGTTATCGACTTCCCTCAATAAGTGGGAAAGACATCTGAGAATGGCGGAGGCAGCCATTCAAGCGAGAAAATTGCGTAAGACATACAACCCTCCAAGGACGCAATTTAATTCGAATTGGAGAAATAGGACCAATGCGGCTACCGGTCCTAGCTCCATTCGAACCGACAATGTACCCCGGGCTCCGCAGCAGCCCAAGACTTCGTATACTCCGACACCAAATCCTGGCGCGACAGGAACATTTGGAGGAAGCGGTGTCCCTATGGATATTGGGGAAGCCCGATCCAAAGGACTGTGCTTCAAATGCGGAGATAAGTGGCCCTGCGCCAAACACCCTCCGAAAAACCCTCCACGCCGGATGCGTTGCACAGTATTTAGAGGAGTCAAAGTATTTTACCAGACGGATGAGGAGCTTGCCAGCTCCATTAAGCAGATAGAAACAGACGAACAGGGTTTTTCTCAAGGCAAGTAGGGAGCAGCCGCCCTAACTTGCCCAAGGACAAAGTTTTCTCAGAGTGTAGTTCGCCCAATGTAGCAATGTTTGATAGTAGCAATAGATTTGCTGTACTGCCATGCGAAACACCGACTGAAACTGAGTCAAAGGCTGAAATCCCGACGATAAAAATATTGAAAAGAGAAAAAGAAGAGAAGGTTTTGGGTAAACCTAGGAAAACCCCCCGGACCGATAATGAAATCCTCGAAATAATAAAAAAGGAAAACGAACGAGGAATTCTTGAAGTCGTCCGAACCGACCAATCTATCCCTCTACCAAAGCGAGGATCCCCTGGTGCGGCAGGATATGATCTGTACGCTGGAGAGGATGCGATTGTACCAGCTAGAGGACAAGCTCTAGTAAATACCAAGATGAGTTTCGCCATTGAAAAAGGCCACTACGGCCGTATAGCACCAAGGTCAGGACTCGCAGTAAAAGCCTCCATTGCCACCGGAGCTGGAGTGATCGACTCAGACTACCGAGGGGAGGTTAAAATCCTCTTAGTGAACCACTCGGATAAAGACTTCAAAGTCAACATCAG